>JAWWEQ010022859.1:0-27956 GCA_035583055.1 Torymus tubicola | reverse complement strand
TAAAAGAAAAAAAAATTTTGACCTCTCGATTCACCTGAGAACTGCCCATATATATATATATATATATATATATATAATTACGTGTTAATTGGAAGAAAATATCTCACATTTTATCATAAATTTTGAAATTTTTTTGAATTGCTTAGATTGAATTATAAAAAAATGGGTAATAAATAGGTAATTGGTAGTATGATATTTATGTAAAAATGATTTATTTCAAAATTATAACTATTCTTACTTATGTACATTTCACAAATGCCATACGGTTGTGCAAATAAAAAACCGACATTCTCACGTCAAAAACAGATACATACACGACTTTGGTTCTTAAAACACAAATTAGAAATACAATAAGGAAGCATTGTACGGCAAGCGTCGACTCCTATCTGTAACAGAACTCGAAGTTCCATCGTTCGCCACGATAATCGCCTCATTGGTGGGAAGAGAGTTCGCTAAAAGCTGCTCCCCTCGTGCAGCAGGTGCTGGTGCTCATGGCCGTGCTCTTCGTGATGTTCCTCGACAACGGGATGATGATGAAGCTCCGGCTCGTGATGATGCTCTAGCTTGTGATGATGCTCCAGCTCGTGATGATGCTCTAGCTTGTGGTGATGCTCCGGTTCGTGGTGATGTTCAAGCTCGTGGTGATGCTCCAGCTCGTGGTGATGCTCTGGCTCGTGGTGATGCTCCAGCTCGTGGTGATGTTCATGATGACCGTAGGTACCACTCGAGTGATCATTTTTCCCATGCATGTGAACGACCGCATGGAAGCCGTCCTTATCAGCGTGGTAGGTCACCGTGCGCACTCTGCCGCCCGGCTCTGCCAGGCTGTATGCTCCCGACACGCTGCTGCCTGTACACGCAAAGAAAATTAGCGATGCGTACGTGCTAGTATATACTTTCTATGCTAATCAGCGCAATGTGCGTTTGCTTCTGTTCCGCTAGTTTGCTTTCGCGAGGGTTCAACGCGGATGTGCGAGAGTTAGCTGATGCGAATGCTAGAGCCTGAGAGGAGCGTTAAATCGATTTTAAGCGACGAGCAAGCTTTTTGCGCTTGATGAACTGTATGTCTGCACTCGCCCCCCCCCTGCCCAACCCCTCCTTCCTCTCTTCCTGTACTTTCCACGTTAATTTATTCAACGGAAAAGGCGAAAAAAGATTTCACGAAATTGTAAAATTTAATGCGAAGCCCTTCCGATGTAATTGATTTTATAATATATTTTATAAAAATTAAGAAAATCTCTTCATAAAACGAATCTGCAATGTACATATAACGAATATTTATTATTTTTTATAATTCAGTTGCAATTTCTTCTGGAATTTATCATTTAAGAATATGGTTGAAAAAGGTACAAATTCGGAATTGGATTCGAAAAAATATACCAACTCATTCCTAAGTGCCTTTAAGAAAATCAAGAATCGTTCTAAAATAAATAAATTATATAGATTTCATGCTAATGGCAAGTAACTATAGATTTTCTATTTCAAATGTTGATTAAGTACAGGTGTAATTTTACCATTACTCTGGAAATAAACATTTATGACCTACTAAAGAAATGCAAATCGTCAACTTTGCGTACAGAATCGTAAAGTATGCATAAAAAAACACATAACAAAACTTTCTTACATTTTCATGAAAACTCGAATTATATGTTAAATCTATAATATAAAGTTCAACTTTGAACTATAATATATAGTGTCGAACTCGTCTTTTCTTTCATTTTATAACTCGCGCACTTGCATTGACGCTTTTACAATCTACTGGTCTTTCCCATCTCATATTTTAGAATTTTCGCTTCTAGACAAGGTAAGCTTAAACGAGATCCCTCGAATTCTTTTTTTCTTTAATTGGGAAGAGGATTCACTGAGCGGGAGAAAGTCTTTTCAAACAGCTCGTTCATTTACATGAAGCCGGTTACATTTGCACAAGAAAGAACCTGCGTGAAATCACGGGCGAAGCGTCTCTGCACGCATTTTCACCAGCCGTGGATATATAATTCGCACTTTACGAGCAAACGAAAGTGGCAAGCGAGGAAGACGAGTGCAATCACTGAAAGTGCAATATAACGATGGCGCATCTGTTATCACTCACCGTCGCGGCTTTCCTTGTGACTGTGAAAGTCACCCGTGTGGTAATCCTCAACGCCATACTCATACTCGTATTTTGGATGAGCAACGTAGTCCATCACGTAGCTCGGCTCGTGGTGGTGCAGGTGATTGTGTTCATGTTCGTGTTCATGACCGTGGCCGATATGGTGATAGGGCTCGATGTAGGGAACCTTGACCTCAAACTCAGGCCCCTCAACAGGCCCGTGAAAATTCATGAACGAGTTGGCAAAGGAAACCTCGTGGTGCTCTGGATGATGATTATGGTGCTCTGGGTGTTTTTCCAAGGCCGTCTCATATTTAATGATACCTGCCCTCGTGCTATCCAGTAGAACAAGGATGACTCCCAGCGTGTTTCTTATTATCTATTAGAAGCAGTAAAATAGTCAGAAGAATTCAGGAACAAGCAGTGAAGACTTAATAATTTAATTAGTATTATAACAATTATTTTGACTACACCATTTTAGCTTTTGATAATTGTTATAAAAAATAATATTAATGATAGTTCTACTAATAAAGGGATCTATAAACATAAACGCTTTTGATTAAAGCGCAGTTAATGCTATAAATTCAATTTGGCAAATTTGATTGATTTACAGTCTAACATAGAATCGAACACATGTAATTATAATTTAAATATTTCGAGTAGAGCGATTTAGATTTAATTATAGTTTAACTTAAATTAAATTATTAGTAACCTTTTTATCACATATTGTACTTTAATAATTAATAAATAAATAACAAATAAATATAAATTATAACTTTCTTTTGATAAATAAGTTAACAGTAATTCAAAAAAAAATTATTTATTTTTATTTTGAAATAAGCCTTTCGACTTTTTACTTTTACAAAAAATATCTCAGTTCAATTACCCATATCTAACAAAAATAAATTTTAAAAGATGAAATTAAAATATAAATTTATTGCGCTCAGATGAGTTACAAAGTAACCGTAGTAAAAACTGTAATATGTACAACTGTTTAATGAGGAACGGAATATTTCGAAACGATTCAAGCTACTTTTTAATTTAAATCTCACTATATTCTTTGTAAAAATTACTGAGTATTGCTATTAAACTAGTCTAATGTAATGAATATCTGCATAAAAAAAAATTAAACAGAAAATACTAGTTTTTCACAAGCTATTTTACCTGACGTATTCATTTTTTAAATAGTGACATTTATTATTTGTTTTTATCAACGAAACGTAATAAATTTTTTAACACATTTTTTCGTTAAAATTGAATAATCTCTTTAAAATGTAAAGCTATGCTACATAAATATTATAAATTTTTTACTAAAATACTTATAAAATATATAAATCATCACTTTACTGCGACCTCTTTTTTCTGTTCAATTAATTCTAAAACTTGCAAAACTTTTATGAAGCACGCTCTACAAAACGTAAACAATAATTCAATAACACAATGATTATTAACTTGCAACGTAGAAATTTTATTGAATATCAAGAAAACACTCGAAACGAGCTGAAAGGGTCGTTCGTATTTCGAATGCGTACCCGCCAAAATCAATCCGGACAGTTGTATTCACGTGACGCGAAAGAGCGCTTTGATTGGTGCACGGCTTTTGATTACGCCTCGCACGAATTTCTGTGTCGAATTGCAGAAGCGTATTTCAGAAAAGGGTGCGTGTATAGGGGTAGAGCTGTTATCGTCGCGTTCGACCGGATGTAGCGCCTAGCTCGCCACCATTATGGACGCGATCGAATTCGTCCGCTTACATGTCTGTGGGCAGTCGTTAATTAAAAACTGCTTGTTAACGACTGTGGCCTGATTGCCAATCCAATATCGACAAATTAGCGGCTTCTTGTATTTCGCTTTGTCTCGTCTTGGGTTTCAATTTGCACGTGTAGTGTTTCCAATTCTTTCGCGTTTTTTTGGGAAAGCCAAGAGCGGAGTGCCTCTGCTGCTAAAGTATTTGTTATACAAAAGGAAACTTTGTATTTTCTCTTGCTATTTTTTAAAAGAGACGCAAGCTTATAAAACAAAATATACAAAAATGTGAAAATTTCTTTAATATTGATATTAAGGCGTGATGCGGCAACTTTAATTTTTTCAAATTCTAGTTTTACTTTTGATTAATTACTATAGTCAAAGAACTGAAAATCCACTATTAATAAATTAGAACACGATAGCATATATTATAAGTTTAAAGTATCTTCTAAGAAGTACTCTCATTGTACATTTTTATTTATTTCGCTTTTAATGAAACTCGTTATACATCTATTTTTTTTAGTTAGTAATAATGATAGTATCGTTTTTCAACTGATGTATACTTAATATGAGAAATAAAATACTTTATCATACGAATATCGATATTAATACTCAGAAGTTTTAATGATCAAACAGTAAGTTAACAAGAAGCAAATGAAATTAATAGTTGCTGAACGAATGAGTATTTCGATTCCGATGTATCATATTTATAACTCATCAGTATCATTTTTATTTGATATATCCATTTGCTCATTAAGACTTTTTGATCGAGGAAATAGTGTTATACTATTTTATTATACTCTGGTATTCTACATTTACAAAAAAAAAACACACTAGAAATTTCATACACTTGTATAAAAATAACGAAAACTTAAAATTAGAAACTATTGTATCCTTTGTATAAAAAGATTTAAAAGAGAACTATTTTCAATGTTTTTGTATATTTAATTTCAGATAATAATGTATTATAATAATAAACAATTTTAAACGTGGAATAATGAACAATTTCAATATTAGTTTGGAGTTTAATACAAATTTTTAGTAAACGAATAAACATTGTTACGTAATATTTAATTATGAACATTTACGAAACGAGAAATATTTTGGTTAATGGATTTCAGTTTTTTTTTCGATAACACATTGTCTGATCGTTCCTGGCAGTTATCTACTTACACGTACGTAAAATCTTTACCGAACAAATATTTATTTAAATGTCCATTTTGTATACTATTAGAAAAAAAGAAAACTAGATTTCTAGATGTATTATTACACTAATTGTATTTTAATTCTAGCGTTTTTCTAATTAAAATAATTACTCTCGATGTCTGAATTCTTGATTTATTGAAAAATTTATGTATTCCGATTTATGATTAACATTTTTTAGTAAAACAGTTTAAACTTTACACATTTTAAACCGAGTAAGCAAAATTTCTGATTTTTCAATTATAAGATTTCAGAATATAAACTTGTAACGAAGGGATCAACGATATATTATAAACTGAGGCAGGAGCAATGCTACACACAGAAACTAGATGAAAGTAATAATTTTGAAGTTTCACAAAGTCAGCTCTTTAATCTTATTAAACAATAATTATTGTTGATCGATGTTTTCCTACGTCGATGATATCCTACAGACTTATTAAGATCACAGTTGCTCACTAAAAATTATCCGTTTCACTGGACCGCACAAAAACTCAAACAGCCTCATATGAAGCTATTATTTTCAATCATCTTTCTGCCATCGTCCTACCGAATGACCTCGCAACTTTCACTACTGCTTTACGTCTAATTTAGAGGTTTACAAACAAAACAACAATCTCTATGTACCTTAAATGTCATTTTGTCAACCACGGTATAAAAACGGCAACCGAGTAGTAACTGCAACTGGACGCCGTCGGCCTTCGGGCTTTTATACACCTACCTCCTGGCACATTTTCTGCATACGCGCAAACGGCGCGCACACGCATAAAACCCATCGTTGCATCTTCTTTCACCGGCGCATCCCTCTCACTCTCGTGCGAGCTCTTTCTCCATCGCGCGAGCTGCCTGTGTTGCTCTTCTTTTGACGCGCACGCCGTAACGAGCTGTCTCCGTGATTGTGTGAGTGTATGTACATGCGCGCATATACGCAGCAGCGAGAGCCGTATACTTTCACTGAGGAACATGTCAATAGTCCAACAAATGTTTTCGAGTAACGTGGTTTTCGAAAAGCTCGCTGTATATCTTTCTTTTATTTCACACGAATGATTTTACAGAATTTTACCAAATAATAAACTTTTATCTATTTTATACTTTTTAATACTTAACTTAAATTCATTTCTGCAAGTGTTATTTTCATATTTTGCAATATGTTATAAACACAATATAAACTTTGATTTTTGTATCCTTTGTCTCGAATGAAAAATATAATTATTAACTTATTTGTACTTTTTAAATGTAAAATAACGATTAAATCATACATTATTATTTTAAATGAATTTCTATAACCATAGGTTTACTATTTTAAGTCGTTGAATCCACATCGTAAGACAGATTCTGAAAATTTGAAATGGCAGGTTCAATACCTTAAACGAAAATTTGGAAGTTTTATCTGCCACATAGAATCTATCATAAAATATATTGCAATGATTATTTTAGTTTTTAGAAATAGAAATAGCAAAGAATTGCACCGAGTTATGTAAAAGATCACTGCAAACACTTAAAACGTTAATATAAAATATGTAGTAAGAATATTTACATTTGACAGAGATGATAAACTCCTAAAAGTTTTTGTGAATTTTAAAAAATGAAAAAAATGATCTTTCAAAAGAATGAAAAAAAATACATTGAAATCTTTTTGAAACATTAATTAAAATACAAAACAACAGAGCAAAGTAATTTGTCACTGAAAAGCAGTTTATTAGAAAAATTTCATCAACTCCGAATAACAATCCGACCCGAACTTCATCGTCAGCCCGACGAGATCTCGCATAAAGCGCCCAACGGCGCTTAATTATTTTTACCTTTTCGTCAATTCACAGCCACGATATTCATGCAAATCGAGGCTACGCGCTGCGGCAGCACGCTGAAAATTAAAAACAAACCTGCAGTAGGCGAAAAGATAACGAGGAAAAATCCTGCGGTATAGGTCTCGCGGACTTGAATTTTTCTCCCTTGTCAGTCGATTATGCGGAGCCGCGCGACCTCGTTTTGTGTGTATTCTTGTGCAGGGAGGGAGAGAGAGAGACAGAGAGACGGAAAGAGAGAGATAGAAAGAGAGAGAGAGAGAGAGAAAGAGAGAGAGATAGAAAGAGGGAAAGAGAGAGATCTCGCGAAATTCAGGTCGTTCGATTCGACGTTATCAGCGTGGCGCCGTTCGCGCGAAGAGTAAAGAAAAATCTTGTCGGAGTCGCGGCCCAATCCATCCGATATGGAAATCTTTCGCCGCTGGGCTAGATAAAGACAAATCATCTCTTCTGAAGAAACTGCGGCGATGAGGCACTCCTTTTTTGTGAGTGCAAACGGGCTGTGTTGGTTGAAGGTGATGGAAGCAAATATCGGTTAATAGAGTTTAAAAAGGGCTTACAAAGCCGAATTATTGCCACAATGTTGCTGTTAAATATATATACCAGAATAATATGAAATAAGTTTTTCCTTATTATTTATTTAAAAATCTCATCGTGAAAAAACAAGGCGCAACACTTGTTCAAATGGGACTGCGCCACCTCTATAACGGTTTTCGAAAAATTAATTTGATTAAAGTTACCAAAATGGTAAATTTCTTATGAATCTAAATATTTTGCAATGAATAATGTCCAGCACTTATATAGAATATTGAACATATACTATTTTTTAATGTACATGCATTTTTTAAATATTGGAATTGGATTTTTACTCGAAACTTGTGCATATGTACATGAACGATTCTTCGATATTTTTTTAAAGTAAACTTCATAGATTATTTTACAACGATTGAAAATAGGTCTTCTTTGGTTCCGAATTATAACAGCAAAAACTTCTCAATGTAAACTTTAAAAGGAAAATAAAACTAGAGAGCGGAAGCTTTCCAAATTATTTTGTAGACATAAAAAATATTGATTCCACCAAAAGTTACGTGAGTTTGAAGTTGAGGTAAAAATACACGAAAAATGGTGGCAAAGGATAAAAAATATAATCGATATATCTTTATACAATACTTTATATTTTAAGTTCAATTTCAAACCCACGTAACTTTTGAAGGAATTCAAATTTTTAAGTCTGGAAAATAATTTGAAAAGCTCCCGCTCTCTAGTTTATTTTTCTTTTTTTCAAAATTCATATTGATTTTCGTAGGAATAATTCAGAACCTTGTACATATTTTTTTTAATTCGCGTATTATTGTTTGAATTCGCCATTTCGTTTAAGATTGTGCATTTTGAGAATAAAAGTGGTATTAAATTCAGCAATTTTACTTCTATTCTAAATTGCTAAAGGTAAGAAAGCTAATTTCATTTACGCCTAAATTGTATAAATTGATAATTGGAATTATTTTTTGGCAGAAACATCGTGGCTCATACATCCTTAATTTTAAAAAATCTTTGAAACTTCTATTATTACGCCTGTTCAAGTGTTAAAAATATTTTCTTTAAAAATAGTTGACACATGATTTTTTTCTTACAATACAATTCAAACATTTTAGTTTAAGAATCTATAATGAAAAATGGAAATAGATAATGTGAATAGCGAGTACTTAGCTCTAGGTAATTTTCTATTACTAGTTATTGAATCGTCCATATTCATAGTAAGTATTAAGATTCTCTATCTAAGCGAGGGTAATAAAATCGATATTACGTAATACAATGAAAATTTCTTCCATTATAACCCCTAAATTCTCCAATAAAACAATCGAAAATCATTATACGAATCATGGTTTTTGCTAAAATAACTATTCAATATTAGTATAACAGTTCAGTCTTTATTCAAAAAAGAATCGTCGAAGATCGTAATCCTAAAATAAGCGTTTTCTCAGTGCATGAGAAAGGGATAGACTCGTATGCGAGTGTCGGCGGAGGTGGGGGACGGAAGAGAGAAAGAGACGGAAGTGGAAATCGTGTGCTCGAGCCGATACTGTTGGCTCTGCTGTCCGCCAACACTCGTTCTCACTCCTATATAGACACACCGCTCGTGCGTGCGCGCGCGCGTCGTTCGGCCTAGAAAATAAAATCCTTCTCTTTCTCCTCTTTCTCTGCCGAGTATATGTATATACGATATTCCGCAGGCGGACCCCGGTTGCGACGTGCGACGAATGTTTTAGGCGCGAGAAATTGAAAACCAAGTCGCGGATGTATCGCGGAGAAACAACGCTGCGGAGTTGCCAGTGTATATAGGTGTCGATAAGGATTTCGCGAACTTTGTTTCCTACTTTGGCGGGAGGTATATAGTAAGCAACGGGTGTGGCTGTGGCGCGGCCGTCGAAAGGAAAAATTATATACCTCTGGCTCTCTTTTTTCCATTCCCTCTCGCAGATAAAATCGCGAAAATGTGCCCGGTAATACAGGCACCCTAGTTTACGTAGCTATATACATATACATGCGTCACGTATGATGTATGATTGTGTTTGATTTTCACATGCGGCACGACTCGCGGATGATAAGTGTGTGTGTGCGGCAACAGTGCGATCTTGATGCAACTGTTTTTAATTGTATACTACGCTAGATTAGGTGGTATGTGTTCGTGCTGTTTGCGGAAGAAGGGACTTGAGCGTTTCAATTGAAAATGCCGATAGGGTTTACAGAGCGATTATATACATTCACTCGGCAATACTCAATTTACGAGTAATTTCGATCATTTAACAAATATTCGTGTAATATGAGAAACGCTGTTTATAATGCAGAAATAAAAAATATGTGTACGTTTAAATCCGAAGAGTTATTTCGTTACGATGCATGATGAATACTCGAATAACGATTAATTTTTCGTAATTTAAAACTTTATGTCGTTATCAAGAATATTCAAACAAACCAAAGGTATAAACACAAAACTTTCCTCTTTGTCTTTTTGAACGTGTCACTGCAAACTAGGGAAAGTTCACGACTTTTGTATGCTTTGTCTCGAAATTTGAAGTCGAGCTAAGTGAACAATTTCCCTCACAATGCCCACCATGTATTGTGAAAACATAAAAAAATGAAAACTATAAAATATGCACAAATTCTACATATTCGCATACAACACTTCAACGATATTTTTTTAATTAAAAGAATTATCTAATCCCATCAATGCAGAAATATTTAGTTTAAGTCTTTATTCACATAGTACATATATCAATCCGAACCGAGCGAACAGAAAGATTTTCAATTAATTTAATTAATACTGTTTGATATTTTCATTTATATTTGCTGAGTGCATTTATTTAAAAAGGAATCACAATAATTGTATAGTATTGAAATCCTTACATGAAATGCACAACAAGTAATTCAATATATCTCGTGATGTATATATCCGAGCCTTTTCAATGCGCACGGATTTCATCGAAATCCACTTAGAGCCACCCGCGCTCACATTCCCATTTCAAAAGAAAATAAAGCGAATTATCCCTCTGAACAAATACGTTACAAATCAATGCTACATCACGCGTCACTTATCGCTCGTCCTCCCCTCTCTCTCTATCTCTCTCTCCTCGCGCATACATAAGCACGCATGCTCGCCCAATCAAGTGGCCTTTTGTTAGAATAAACAAATCAAAACGAACGCAATTAACCTGCACGCAGCAATCAACATACACACGCTATACCACCGGCCTTGCAAACGTTTGTTCTTGCTCACTAGCCGTTTCCATAAACAATCATCGCCTCTCTCGCTTCGCGCACTCGCATGGCGGCCATTCAGCTTCATTTCCGCGAAAAGGTACAGCGGGAACAGCATACCTCTGGTCGAGAGACAGAGAAAAAAGAAGCGAAGGGTGGGAAAAAAAAGAAATAACAATAGTGGGGGTGTCAAATCATCGTGTTTTTCCCGGGAGCAGAAGCTTTTTTGCAGCCGGACGCGCGCGTGAGCGCGGCAACGACGGTTCAAGTGCAAATTGCGCCAGACACTCGAACTGGGTCAGTCGCCGCGGCGGCACTTCACGGTTAAACGAATTCCCGAAGGCGTGAGTACAGAAGAGGCTGGTTTTTCATCGACGCCTCCCTACAGGCTGCGCGCTAACTATCTTCTGGCGATGTCGTGGCGAGCGGGGGTGAAATGGTCGTTTAATCGGCTGGGAGATTAAACCAGCGGTGGTGTGTGTGTATGTGGATGTAGTCCGCGCTGGTGCATTTTCACTGTCGAGTGTATATAAAGATCTTCTTACTGAACGATATTTAGAACGTTCTTTAATGTTTGATCAGTTAGTTGACTTTTCTTGTTTTTATATAATTCCTAAAACAAGAAAAAAGAGTAAATTGAATCACACTATACTCTTCGTTTTCTTTTTATTGATTCTGTTTGTTTTGTAATCAAATAAAGTGTGTAAATAACGGACTAAAAAGTGGACTTATTGTTTTGTTTTTTTTTCATAGTTAACACAATAAAAGAGAGTTAGTCAAATGGAAGTTTAATTAAATTTTCTAAACTATTGATTTTAATTACTCTGTTTCAGTATTGCATATTTTGAGGATTACAAACTATATTTCTTTCCTTTATAGATTGAAAAATTTGATTGTTTTTGATATACTAGGTATGGTTCAGTTAATTGACAGACGTAACTTTAAAAATGAATTCACGTTAATTAATTTTACATATTATATCTAATCAGAATAGGAAGACTACTTATAAAACTATCTAGGTAAAGTATAGATCTCGTTACGGAAATATAGATTTGGGTACAACAACATGAAACCATAACGATGAATAAATTATAAATTTTATAACCAATATAATTAATACATATTCGTCTATCACCAATGCAATGATAGATAGTATCAAACATACTGATTAATATTCCTCTGATAATGTTTGTTGTATAAGACATATGCCTTCTCTTAATTAACATGGAAATTAAAAGTTTCATTATTCTTAGAAATATTAGTTTAAGCAACCAGCGTATACATGTGAGAAAGGAATTTCTCTTATTAAACATTCCACAAAGCGTTCAACGTACACATTTAATCCATTTTTATTATTTTTTTCATATAATATCCGCAATGTGGAAAAATTTGCTGGCGGGAAATTGATAAGATTCTCCGATAATCATCCAATTACCTTTCAACGCACGAAAAAATGTGCGGCTACCATAACTTTCCGCCATTAGGAAAACGGTCGTTATGCACTTCACCATCTAACAACATTAGAGTCTATGTAATACCAATATTTTTTCACATATTTTTTTTATTTTCTAAATAATAACACACTTTCTATTATAGTTTTAACTAAACTAGTTGACATTAACATGTTCGTTATAAGTATAATACTTGCCAATCTGGACACACTCTGTCATTGTCAATTTTGTAATTATGTTCAATCAATATGACCAGTATACGTTACGAATAATTTTAAAGTACGTGTTTACTACATCATCATTATAATTTTTAGTATATATTTAAAAGCATTAATGACGGGCTTCTTTACGTATAATTATATTCTATTTATAGAGGACTTTTAATTGAGTGACAGTATTATTTGTATTGATCAATTGACTAACGCTCGGGATATAATTAAAAGAGCTCGTTACTCTCTAAATAAATTGCATGCTGAAAGACCATGTTGAACATATTAAAACAAGCATATCAAATTTATTCGATATAGAGTGTCATGTGCATATTTATAACTATGTGAATGATCAAAATGAGAAAAGCTCATTAATCTCAAATAAATATGCATTTGGTAATAAGAATATATTGAATTTCGTCGTGAATAACAATACAAACAGGCGAGAGGAATCGACCGGTAGGCGACGGTCATTATACCTTGTTAAGTAAATATTCATTTGCATATAAATGACGTCGAGCCAATCTAAATGCGCGCATTCGAAATTAACAAACTCCGAAATGTTCTTTTTAATGGGGGTTAAAAGAGAAACACAGAAACACAGGCCTTTGCGTACAATCAACCTACGCCAAATAAAGCCCCAACTGTTTATTTTGACCCACGTTATGTAAAGTGTAATTGATTGTTAGTGATGACGCACTACATCCATGAGATCGTCGAAAGCGAACCACCTCGCCAAAGAATTGACATAAGCTATAGAGAAAAGCAACTTTCAGCGAGCCAATTATACCTTAGCAAATTGAAAAGAAAAGAACGATGTCTCGTCATTATTATATTCTCAAATCAGATGCAAAAGCTGCAGTAGCTGTGCATATAATATCTCTCTGATAACATTCGCTTCTTATACCTTTCCATTGCGCTTCGTTTCCTTCCTCTGTTCTCTCCTGGTGATTCGAGTTTTACAAAAACGTCAAAACGATAAGATGCACGTGGCGTGTCTCCCTTGTGCACGAGAGAGAAAGAGAGAAAGAGTCGAGCTTTTGCAGTTATTGAAATGTAAAACGCGAAAAATTTTCTCCGGATGTCCGGGCTTTATTTTCATAAAGGAATCGCGTGCCAGTATTCGAGCGAGCCGAGGCCGCTTGTGACCTAGATGATTCTCGGGAGCCGCTTTGGTTAAAATTTCATTACATTTCTTCGTGTATATATACACAAGCTACGGCTCTACTGGTCGAAAACATCGTTATTTATAATTGCTTATCTGAGCTCAATGGCTGGCTACGATTGGAGTTAATTGTCATTCGGAATCCAAAGCCAATAAATTAAAACGCTTTTTACCGATACTTTAGTAACGGTTGAGCAATTGTACTGGTAGCTAAATAGTTACTAAAAGATTAATCTTTTAGTAAGAAAAAATTGTTGAAATACACCGGTGATATTGTCTACATAGAAAGCTGCTAGAATAAAGGGTTTTATTTATGTTATCTAAATAGAATAATTTAATACAAGAAAAGTTTTTTATTTTTTATTAAAGTAAACATCCTGTTAAAATTTATCGAGACATTTATTGTCTTTTTTATACTACCTACAGTAGGTTCCAACTCAAGATTAATTTCCTTGTTTTTCCATCGAATATAAATACTACTGAGCTGCAAAGGCAAATGTAAAGTAAAAGTAACCAATAAAGGTTTTTTTACCACTAAAGTTTATCAAAAATTAAGACATTGTTAATGACTTGTTTGTTAGTAAAACATCAACAGCAATTTGTAATATGATTTACATAAAATATACAAAATTATGTTAATAGATTAACGGATTTTCTAATAAAGAAGGAGGAAATATTTTACAGAATCAAAACCAATATTTTATAATAAAAAAATTAAAATTTGGTGGTAAATAATGACTATCATAATTGCTGGTTGAAATTTCAAGCTAGTTTAGCGAAGTAATTATTAAGTACGTCAATGTAATGTTATTTAATATTCATTTCGAAAACTACTTCAAATGCATGAATCTTACATAATTTCTGTACTTATAAATCAATTAAAAATCGTCCTTCTTAAAAACAGCAGAAAATTATTATTCATTTATTATCAATTAATTATTTCATCGAGTTCATTGGTTCATCTTTCTATTTTCAACTAATAGAAAAAAACAGTGGACTCTATTATTAGTTTCATCATTTTATTTCTATCAATAACATAGATACGTCCATCGAGGAGATACTTTTATTTCTTCCAGTGCCGCGTATTTTTACGACACTCTCTTCTAGTAAAAACGCATATCTACCGCAAGCAGAATGGGTGAGGATACAATAAGGGTAGTGCATATATATATATTCTTATACGAACATTGCGCGCACATGCACTGCACGAGTCCTATTTTATACTTAAAAAGTCTTCCGTGCATACTTTTGCAAGTTTTCTAGATTTTTGTGTCAGATTTCGAATATCGATTTCTGGAATGGTGGAAGGATCGGTGTTAACCAATGCTTTCAATCCTATTATAAAAGGAAGATAGAGATATATCTCGAATCGAGTCAATTCAGAGCATTATCAAAAAATTTCATTGGTTGTTATATTGGTCAAGTAGGTTAGTGTCCACATGTGCGCATAGCGCACATTAATTAGAGTCTAGTCTTTTATATTTTGTATTACGTCATGTTTTTGTAATTTTTACAAAATGTGAGTAGATAAAAATAAAATGTTATATGTATCAATGATACGTTACAATGATCCTTTGATTGAGATAAAAAGGACAGTATATTATGTATGAGGCTAGATTTTTTTTATAGCCGATACATTATCGTTATTCTTAAAGCGAAATACATACACAGTTTTCGTTTATAATGCAAGAAAATTAAATATTAAGCAGCGCTATTATAGACTTTATCATGAAAGACTGAGAATAAATCATCAACGTGATCAATCAATTTTATTTCAGCGTTCCTGGATCACCGCCACTTCCTCTGTGCATGTCGCCAACAGCTCGGCGTTTGTGTATATATACACTTTGCTTTCTGGTGCTAACCACACGGAAGGTCGAATCATGGTCTAGAAAATGGAATAACCGGGAGAGAAGGAGGGAGCGATGCGTGCTGCTGATGCATTATGTACGAGGATAAGAAGAGGGTGGAGAGGTAAAGGACTGACGATGCGATAAGCTCTCCTCTCCGCGTGCGCCTTTTTTCTGCACGACTTGTCGCTCTCGCGTTCAATTAAAATTCCGGCCAGAAATCTCGCGTTCACGCTCGCGTGACGTCGTCGGGAGGAAATGAGATGTGAGCTCTCTACGCTCCGCGAGCAACTTGCCGTGATTTAGGGGAGCGTGCGAGACCGAAAGCGAATGACGCTGAATCGAGGAAAAAAAGCCCGTCCCGCAGGAATATTTTATTCAAATATAAAAGTGGAAGTGTAGCCCCGGCTCGCGAGCCCCGCGGCCTTTGATATTCAACGATATAGAGCCACTTAGTCGAACTCTCTCGTGTACGAAGAAGGTAATTAATGCGATACGTATTGGCCGACTTAATCAGTATGTATTGATCGAGGTTACGGCCGAGTGATATTGCTAATGTTATACACGTAATAGCAAGCATGTTAATATCAATTTATTCGACCGGAATAACGTTGCGTAGAACGAGTACACCTTATTTCGAGCCTGTTTATTAAAAAGTACTCGATCACATGTTTATTCTTATTCTTAACAGGTACGCTCAATAAATACTACAAAATGATTGATTATATTCAAGACAAAAGTTTTTTTTAACTCCATCTTTATTAACAATCTGTCTGCAGAGACAATGGGTTAATGTTTTACAATATATATACAGAACGTGACGGTACAAGTTCAGTGATTAGTACCATTAAACAATGTTTACAGATTTATCGGTTAGTTAAAAATTACATATCTTATAAGAGTATTTACATATTCGTTTCATATATATAAATTGATTAACAAAGAGACACTTTTTCGATCTAGACTCACTGGATCCTTGTGTTAATAATTTCGAAGCTAAGCGATTAGGATGTTGCCGTAATCTCGTTTTGTACCTTTGAGAAGTAGTCTGTGCTTCTTCTTTTACTGATTGTATATTTGTATCTTTTCTTATTATTTTATTACATACAAACCACGCACAGTGAGGCCGTTTGGAAAAAAAATTTCAAAAATTTTGCTTGAAGTCAATTTTTAATGAAAAAAAAAATATTCCAGTAAATATATGTTCATATATTTACATTGTCATATTTTGGTTTTCTTACAAAATGTTTGAGTAAAAATTAATTTCGCGCGCGCGCGTGTGTGTGTGCATGAAAATATTATGTATCTATTTTGTTCAGAATGATCTTAATGCACACCCAGATCACAGGATATTACTACTACTCTTAATTCATATGGTATCACGCCTAGGGACTTGGTTTCTTATTTTACACATCAAAAACTGTCAAAATACGTTTGAATTTTTTTTTCATTGAAAATTGATTTCAAACAAGGTTTTTGAATTTTTTTCCAAAGGGCCCCACTGTGCTACGGTGCGTCTACGATGTTCCTCAGTGTTTTATTTTGGAACCGTTCAATGATTTCTATGTTTGAGACTGAAGTAGTTTCCCATAGTTGAATCCCATATGTCCACACTGGCTTTATTATTGATTTATATAACAATAGTTTATTTTCAATGGAAAGTTTTGATTTTTTTACTTCATAACCAGTGTTTACGTTTAGACCATATATGATCCCTCCAAGTAAGGCGCCGATGTAGGTGCATCCCAAGATATTTTGCTTTCAAGCAAGACAAAAGTAGTAAAGTCATTTATTTATTGTTCTATAATGGAAAATACGTATGTGAATACAAATGTTAAAATATACTATGTAATATTCATTGATGCATCATTTTTTAGAAAAACTTAAATTAATAGATTTGATAAAAATAACTATTTTGAGAACAGGTAATTTTTTATACTTTTAGTCCACAAAAATGAAAAAAAATAATATAATTTTGCAATACATTGTAGAAACAAATTTAATTTAGTTGAATATAGCAAAACCATCGAGTCAATTATTCAAATTCTTCAGCTGTCTTTAAATCTATTTATATCATACTGGATGTTGAACAGCATTTATATTCCAAAAATATAAAGCGTAGTAATAATACGTCATCGTCCGTATTATCATCCTTTATTTTACATTCCCGAATGAAAACTACGAAAATTCCTCTAGTTTTTTATGTGCTTTAAAATTCAAATTTTATTTAATATTCAAATGGAAGAATTTCTCAAAAGATACGTCAAACCTTTATTTAATCCTAATCCTCTCTTCATTCATTTATACACTCATTGTTACCATTACATCATTATACTTTATTCTCTTTTTCAACACGTTTCGTTAATAATTTCCTTCCGCGCACTGAGAAAAATGTATGATTAGGATCAAAAGCATATTCCTTTATGAAAATCTTTAAGTTTCTAAATGATTTCTTTAATAAAAAGCAAAAATTATCTTTTAACAACAGAAATTTAATTTTTATTATTCTTTACTCGATTTTAAGATTTTTATTCGTCAAATAAATGCTTTCTCTTTAAAAAATAGACTACGTTCAATTAATATTTATTATGCTTTTACTCTAAAATTGCTTTCTATCAGAGAAAGAAACTAAAGTTATTAGTACAAATAATTAACTACTGCATCGATTGCAGTACCACTTACTTTATATAAAATTTCCATACAAATATAAATTATTTAAAAAAAAAACATGTCTAGCTTGAGAAGTATACTTTCTTATGTAAATAGGATTTATGATTTAAAATTGTTCGTTAAGTTCATGTGTTAATAAAAGAAATTTTCTTAAATTTTAAAAGAAAAGAAAATCTAAACTTGTAATTTCCATTATTTTATATAAATTCTACAAGAAAACTTGTAACTAAAATTTGTTAATAGTCATTTTTAATCTGTACAGCGATAGTTCTAACTACCATTAGCACATTAATTTAATAATATACATATTTGCAGTAAAAGAATCATTAATAAAAGACGTTAGTTAGTTAAACTAAATAACGTCAGATATCATGAGCAGATACGCCGTGAAAGGGTAACTTAGTTATACACGTATACATTACAGCAATATTCATCTTATACGGCATAATATACAAATACAGCCATCCAAGTTCGGGCTAAAGCGTCCTTGCCATACTATACCTACGGCGCCGTATTGAATTTAGCAAGAGGTCGGTCCCAGTCGCATTCCCAAGTCCTCCTTTGTAAAGAAACTTCAGCATGGAGTATCAAAATACACACATATACGATAGAACTATTTGCATAAATTAATTTGTATGCCAAGGACGATGGGAGAGGGCACAAAAGGGTAATTTAAAGAAGCGAGAAACCAATTTGCACACTCGACACGTCGCAATCTCAAAGTAAACGCTGTAACGATAGCCATAGGGTAAAGAGGCAGGAAGGGAGGGAGGAAGGACAGAGAGAATCGAGGGATTAGAGACTCAACTTCGCTATGTACAGGCAGCAATCTAAGTTCAAGATCCCGTGCGCCCGCAGCTTACCCGCAGCCTGTCATGTCTTGCCACTCCGACCGTGACATTTCCTCGTGTTTCTGCGACCTTTCGACTACTGTACGGACCGATTGAAAGCTTTGACCGCGAGAGAGTAACGCTGTCGGTCGAATCGCCGTCAGATAGTCAGCAATTTCAGACCTGTTGATGCGGCCCATGTGCAGATCATGGAGGTTCGTGTTCTTGAACTACTCGCTGCACGTGCTTATAATTCACTGGGGAACTTGCGAAATATTAGCTAATCAATGACTACGTCTTGATAAAGGATATAATCAAGGGATCCATTCTTATTTATTCATTTTTGCATCCCTATTTTTATAGAAACACATTCCTAGCAAATTATTGCTAGAGTCTATGTAACCTGATTATTAACGTTTTCAATCCAGTGTGAAAGATTGTCCTAGATAGATATTAAAGCTAAAATTATATTGAAATTTTTATTAATAGGTTGACACACATAAGTTACCGTAAATTTCTTATTTGACTATTAGAATTGAAAATCTGAATATTACATCTTATTAATTCAGAAATCAATCGACTTCCTTTTGCACTTATAATTAGTAGTAACTAGTTTAGTTTCAAGAAAGTACCGCGATTGAATTTTTACCAACCGTGTTAATTTCACAGTTTCGAAGTAGTATAAAAAAGGGCTTGAAATTATACAAATTCAAGAGTCAATTTCTTCAAGTTCTACTACCCTGTAAAAGTTTCAAATCGATATTCCAAATCGTCTAAAAATGGCATCGAACGAAAATTACAAATTCATGTGAAACTTCGTTTAAACGCTATTTTGAACGAATTCGAATATCGATTGGAAACTTTGCAGGATGATGTACAATAATGTCTTCATTTTGTGTAAATCCAAGTATATTTTCGTTTAGCTTATTAAAACTGTATAACTTGCTCAATCGTTACTACTTAACGATGGCATGTTTTAAGTCCAAATATCAATATTTTTATACATTAACTCCAAACAAAATGTCACATGGTAGAAGCAACACCTCAAATGTTTAAAGTTTAGACAGAGACGAATCTTATGAATTTTGCCAGTAGTTGGAAATTTCATGCACTCACCTCTCTTGATTTGCATAATTCCTTTGTTCTACAGGTGTACGTCTCTATAAATACACATTACCGGTGCATAATAATAGCGTCCATGCACGTCATCGCACTTTCCCGAAGTTCGCACCAGCTCGTTCTTTCATCCTATTATTTGCTCTTTAACTGTTGATTTATATAATGCGCACGATACGAACGCGCGAGTTTGTAAGCGCAACCGGTAATTGCGCGTAGAGAATTAATTCAGAGCGAATAGAAAGCCTTGCACCGTCTAGTGGTATAGGCTCTGACAGCCGCTGTTGCGCACATGAAACCGCTCGCGTGATTTCGCGCGGGTTTATGTGGCTGCAGCTGGCAATTAACCTTGAATCGCGAGAGCTACCGGACTACCGCGAGGCTATGGCGAGCGATTGCATAGCGATAAAAATTTACTGCTTTCGGACGTGGTTTTCATTACTTCTTATGTTGTCGGCTTCCTTTCAATCGCGTTCTTGACATTGATATCAACTTCTGAATCATTCTACAAAAGCGAATTAAAACAAACAAGAGAAAAAAAAGGATGGTGGCAAACACATAGGAAATTTTATTACTTCTGAAAAATTTTCAGATATTCTACAAAATTATCTCGCAAACTGCAAGTGTCTAAAACTCACAGTTTTAATAATGATGAGCCAGCAAATTTAAGTGTAATTCAACAGTCAAATGAAAATTCCACATTTTACGGATACGGATATAATCTGAGTTTATTGAATTAAACTACCTGCAATATTAAGAAAAATTAAAAATTCTGAATTATATGTTTGAAACCACGGTGCGCAAAAGTTGACTTTATGTGCTTGTATAGCCTAGCGCTCTAGAACTGTAACAAAATAGTTGACGTAATGAGCTTAATACGAGCAAGAATCATCTCAAATGTACTGTTGCTGCGTAATAATACTATAACATGTAATTAGAAAAGTTATACTAGGACTTCCGAACAATTGTATTTTTTAAACTATTTGTTTCAAATTCAGTTAGCGATTAAAACCTATATATAACATCTTTATTGTGTAATGTTTTCTTTTAAAACTCGAGTGCAGTAATAGACTTTTGACTATTATCTCATTCTAATGGGCAAAAGTAGATACTTTACATCCCTGTGTAGGTTCAAAAAATTAATCTCTTCTAAACAAAATTTATTTTCTTTTCGAACTCAGCAGTATCGTATAATTATTTTTTTATCTTATCTTTTTCTTCCTCCTAAAGGAAGTTTTGTGATAGTAATTTTTTTAATTGTCGTAAAAATATGTTATAATTGTTCCGTGAAATGTTATGAATCAAAATAAATGGTTTTTAAAAAATGTCGGTAGGAATGTATGTGTGCATGTGTGCATATATCATGGATCCTAGCTTCTACTCGTTCAATTTTCACCATACAGGTCTAATTTTTTTTGTGATCACAGGTCAAAAATTTGTTTATTGTTTGGACCGAAATGTTTTTGTTGAATTTCGAATTTTAAATAACGTTTTTTTTTTGAAGCTTATAACTCCCAAACTAAATCGACAATTTTTGTTGAGAAAAATCATGATAGTATAGCATGTAAATAGCTATAATCTGTAAAAATTCATTCAACCAGGCCAATGAATTTGCAGCGGTGTTTTTATCAATTTTTGAAATTTTTGTATCATTTTAATCTTATTTTATTATTCATAATTTTACTATTATTGATTAAGAGAAAGGAAAAAAAAAACTAAAAGAATAGCGTATATCCTCAGCTTAATTACCCAGACGGTCAATACGTCGAGGTCTCTCGTCTCCAGCTAGACCCAAACATGAAGCAGTGGCACTACTCTCTTTTTTGCTCCGTTCAAGCACTTTTCTATACGGGAAATCCCAAAAGGGGATCGATCGGTTCAGGCTACACTAGCTTGCGTGGGTGCGAAGTGAAGATTGGGAAATAACTGCACTCTATAAATTTGAATAAGTGAAAATTAACTTATCACATCTCAATATTCACTTGGGATAAGTAAAAACTATATCACTTATTAATTCGTCCAAAATTGTTTTTATGCGATAAGTAAAAACCATTTAACTTTATAAATAGAATATATTTCACTTACTAAATAAGTTTCAATTTTCACTTGTTTAATAAATGAATCGGGTGTTATCTGTAAAGTAAACTTGCACTTATAGTCAATAAGTAAAAATTTAATAACTATAAGTCAATATCATTATTATACATCTACTATAATATATTTAAAAAAAATAATAATGTTTTAAAGCATAGTTATTATATGTATTGAGTTACTTTACGTGTTTTCTAAACACACATAAAGTTCTAACCAGTGTAACGTAATGGGAAAGGAGTACAGTGACACAGACAGCGCCATGCGCAGAGTAACTCTATAACGTGGTGACCTTTTATCCTTTTCACTTACGTGTGAGTGACATCACGTCCTTTGAGAGAAAGTAAGACAATGAATCGCCACACTGACCATGCGTTCCCGTCCTTTCGAAAGCTCGACATTCTAAGTTAGGGTCTCTTTCTGTCACAAGATTGTTTTTAGTATACCAATCAGTCTTTGTACGTGTTCTATTAAATAATGCTTCCAACAACATGTATAATATTTCAATTAAATACAGACACATTTTTATGTTATTAATACAATAGATAATATGTCTTTTAAAAATATACAAAAGCTGATCGTTATTACAGAATAATGCGCAGTTGTATATTAGTGGAAGCACAATGCTTTATATTTTTTACATTCCTTCTGTATTTATTTATTCTTTATATACTTTTTATACAATAGGTATATCTTTTAACAAAACATAAAAGCTGACCATGACAATCAAATAATACGCAGTTGTAAGTTAGTGGAAACATAACGCATTATATTTTTTACATACATTTAGTATGTATTTATTTTTTTTTTGCATACTTTTTATTTTGACCTACTTCATCAGTGTTTTTTGAGAAACATTTGTGTATATAGAGACCACATACTTTAGCGAACATTTCACATTTTATTTTTGTCACAATAATTATTGGAATAAATAAAAACGTTACTTATTCATAATTAGTGAAAATCTTGTTAACTTATTAGCAAACATTTTCTATAAGTTTCAATAATTTATTGAATTTAATATAGTTACTAAATTATTTACAAGTGAAAATTTAATTAATAAGTGATAAAAGAGTTTTGTCTTATATTTGGATTCATTTTTATATATTATCACTTACTTGAATTCAATATGAAAAAGGGTCCAACAGGCTCTCTCGTTTACTTGTACATCCTGATAAGAGAATTTTATATGGAAAACTGTATATATATTTTAACCAAAGTTCGTGATAAGTATAATTGTGTCACTAAGGACTGTATTTTCTAAATTTAATCTATCTAGTTTGATTCCACCTACGAATTTCTCAAAAATTGAAACTCTACTGATTTCAATATTTTTCCACTAATAAATTTTTATTATTTGAAAAAAATTATTAAAATATTAAAAATAGAAAGGTAACAACTTTCTTAAGAAACCACAATTTTCTATTGTAAGTTTATACAGTAAATAAAAACACATAAATATAGGATCATGTAGACTTGCTTCCAATTACGGAAGTATACTTATCTTTTAACATATTAAACGATAAATGTGTTCTTTCTACCACAAAGCAAAATTGTTTTTTGTATTAATAAGGGTATAACTGTCTATATCCTGAGGGGTATCTTAAAACATAAATGAGGTTACAGACGAATCTATATGTACTGTTACGTATGTTGAAATTAAATAATAAAGCCTGAAAAAATAAGCAACGAGCGGTACGCGACCCACGGACTTGTAGTTTATAGTGTATCGCTAACCCATATCGCTAACGTAGCGATGTCATGTAGAATTCTTTGCGAGTTATTCTTTTCCTGAGTCGTCCACCTATCGTCTTTTACGTTGTCTAAAATGTCACGTAATTTTGCTAAAACATATTATTTTTACAAAAATGAAAAACTGCTCCATCCCTTTGACTAGACTATCAACCCCATATATTTTTACTTCCTTTGTATAAATCCACTGTCACAGTTGCTCCATAATATTAACATATTGATACTTGAAGTATAAAATTTTCTATTTTCGTTTTATAAGTACGCCATAAATAGGTACATTGAAAAGCAGCTAATCAGAGACTTTCAAAAAGGGTCATAAAAAAAATATGACTACATTCTAGAAGTAAAATGCAAACTTTTTTCCAATTATTGTGATATACAAAAAGTCTCAGGATTATGAGTAAAAAAAGGGCAAAAGTTGAATTTTCACCAAAAATTGCAATAAAATAAAAATTTTTGATGTGCAATAACTTTTATAATTATTGAAATATTGCTCTAAAAATTTAGGAACATGTTTTTTTATATGAAAAACTAAGTGTCTACAAATTTTGAGTAATTTTAAAATTTTGAGCTGCTGATTTCGCCTGAAATATCTCATATATATTTATATCACATAGCCTTTCATTGGTATGACTTCGCTATACATTTTTCAAGATCCAGCGTTTCAATTTAGTTTTCCTAGAAGTTAGGTTACAAATTGTCTTAAGGTCGTTTGGTAGACTATTAAAAAGACTGATTGTCTTTGAAATTCTTATTATATTACTAATGGACTATGAATAGTCGTTTTAATACTCTTCAATAGAAATAAATCTCCAGTTTGCTTTAAGTAGAACGTTCCACAGAAATATTTACAATTTCTATGCTACTTGATACTTGTACTACTTTTACAAACGTGAAGCTTCACTAAATGCATACATCATACATTATTGCAATTTGTGATAACCATATTTTATGCATTATTGTTTCTTAATAAAGTTCTATTAGTTGGTCCGATAATCTAAGATTATCTGTCCATTGTTATTTACAAGTGATCAATTTCTGAAATTGCTCTGTATTACAAGTATTAATTGATTGATTAGCAGTTTGAACACGCGCAATATACTATGCCAGGCCTTCTTTGCAAAGCATCCTTTCGAAAATTTGTCAGCCTTAATCATGCCAAACGCCCAGCCATCGTCGAATTGAACGTCAAATCGAATTAGTTCGATCGTTTCTGTACGCTGCTCGGGTCGCAGCAGGTCTCTACGCGGAGCATGACATCGTAGTCAGCTTTTCGATTAACCTGCAAGTTACGGGCTCTGGTAACGCGCGCACGCTTGATACAATGTTGTCCGCGCACTACGGGCAGCAGGCGCTATGGGCTCGAGCTATTGACTGGCGGCGAGTAGCTCAAACGCCTTTGTCACGCTCATGACGCGCGCGGCTGCGATACCGATCGTATTGGCGCCGAGTCGCGCGCACACACGCAGACTCACTCGTCGGTCCAAAGCGTGCCTGCTTACACGCGGGGCCTGTCTTCGAAAGAGCAGAATGGTGAACGGCGGTCCTCACTCCTGCAGCGTGCGCACGCGGTGCAAAGGGAATCGCTAATTAACTTAGTGGACGCAGGACATGTATGCAATTGGCACGCAGGTTGGTGAGGGCGCGAGGCTGGATCGGCTTTCCATCGCGCCATGAGGTGATAGTTCCAAAGATTGCGTTACTTGCAGCTCTGTCGGCTCGGCTGTGTATAGTGCGGCTTTGTGTGACCCGAGATCTCGAGGGAGGAACCTTTCAAGGCCCGCTAGCGTGAGAGTTCAAAGTTTCGAATCGAGGATGCTTTGGACCTGCGTAGTAGCTGCGCGCTATCGGAGCGTAAGGTTCCGAAAAGCCTGTGGAACTCTCATACGGTGAAATCTTAGACTATCGATAAAATTGTCAGGTTGGAACGTTAAATAGTATCGAATAAAACGTTCAGTTCGGTTTTGTACTTCCATAAAAATTGTCCAAAATTATTATAATATTAATTCTGTAATTGTGAAGTAATTGTTTAAATTGACACTAACTTTTACGTACAAACAAAAAACCGAATTTTCGTATGGATAAACTTAAGAATGTAATATAAAGCCGATTTTTAATCAATTCATTATCATTATTGTGATAAGTAGCACTATAATTGGATATTCCTATTGCTTGCATTTGACATTTTAATAATTAATTATCCTGATGCCTTTACTGTTTCATTTTCTGATACAATTACGATGTTCCCTTTTTGCATGTCTAGAACTACGTAATGTTAGATGCTTTGTAACATTCCTTATAATGGATGAACATAACAATCATCTTTGCAACCCCATTACAGTGAGGCCTGAACACGGCAGATCCAAGATAGTTAACTTTCTTCTTAGAAATTTATAATGAATTTCAAACATCTCAAAGTCATGCTGAAAGAATTCCTCTCATCGGCATTATAGATTGAAATTGTCTCTAACAATCCAATGCTTACAATGTACCATTGAAAAATTTATCTTATTCTATTTAATAGTAGACTATATTTTCAAAAAATATTTTCTTAAATCCCATGAATTTTAAACAGATGAAATGTCTTAAAAGTTGAATTAAGGTAAATACCTCTATTAGGAAGAAAACTTGTACAATAATAAACAAAAATTGTGTTAAAGATGCTCTTTCCTTTTAACTTTGAATACTGTTCAGATCTCTTAAATGATAGTTTTTTTTGTTTTAAAAATAATAATTTTTTTATTTTCCATTTCTTTTGGTCTGATTAACGTTATTAATCTATCTTATCAAATACGTACGAAATCATAACTATATTAATGGTTACACAGATTTTGAACTTTATCAACCTTCTTTTCTTAATACTACGAGTTTATTAATTTTAAAATTATATAAAGCATGTACCTACAATCGCAGGCGCTCCTTCTGTGCATACTTAGTTCCAAGAAATATTATTCATATCATGTTCAATACGGTTATTTTATTTTCAGTAAATGTAAATATTGATGTAAGTAAATGATATAAATTTTTGTATTGCTATGAGTTATATAACAACCACCGTCCGGTACATTGAAAAGTGAAATATAGATTATAATATTATTGCATTGAAAATGAAAAAGCTTTTATGTAATTTCCGTGCAAATACTGTGTTTTTTACTGACAAAATTTCAGGAAAGAGAGATAAAGGATGGAAGGCGTAAAAGGCCAAAACATTTTAATGCCTTGTATTAAAAAGTTGTCGTCTTTTATCTCCATTAAAAACGTTTCGTTCGTATGTGTACTTCCCCATGAATCATGCGTTATGTATTAAATTTTATTGTGAAACCTCACACCTTTTATCTCTGGGCGTTTGTTTTAATGTCATTTAGCTTTGTCCTGCGGTGCATTAGCTGAGACTGCATGCACACCACGCATACAAAAGCACTCCACAGTAATTTCGTTAGCGTAAAGAGAAATTTACTAACTTTATACAGTAATCACTGAGCATTGTTTAATGTTTTTCAAATGTGAATTTTTATAATTTCTTATACTATCTAAATAAATACTTAGTTTGCACGGTTATACCTTTTTTACGGAATGCAAGTGTTATCTAGAATGTAAAAATGAAATAATATGCTTTTTGAAGTTAAAGGTTTGTGAACTTTTATTTTATCGCCTGTTAGGCTTGATATGTTCTATTCTTTGTACAAATTAATTTAGAAGAAAAATCATAGACGATTGAAAAAGCCTTTGTGACACAGTTTTTTCAAAAATTGAAAACTAAAAGAAAATCCGTAAAGACTTTTCTTTAACCTCGGTCATTAATCCTAGAAATGTCCTATACGAATTAGCAAAAAATAAAAGTGAAGAAAAACAACTTTAATGTGCTATTTTTAAAATTAAAACATATGTTTCCTTTTAAATTTATGATCAGTTTAAGCTTACTATTGAACAACTTTTCGAATATTTTTTTCATTTCTTGATTGGCCTTAAATTGTATGGTCTTAAATTACACGTTGTTGGCAATATTCAAAGATTTTTACTATAATTGTAAAAATTTATGAATGAAATGTTCGCGATATTAATTTGTTAACTGATAAAATTAGATTTACTAAATTATTTGATAATAACTTTAATGTTTAAATGAATTGCAAAGTATCCTAAATTATTTATTATACATATGGGCAGTTCTCAGGTGAATCGAGAGGTCAAAATTTTTTTTTCTTTTAAAATCACCTAAATCGCTTCGT
>JAWWEQ010022838.1:0-27967 GCA_035583055.1 Torymus tubicola | reverse complement strand
GTTTTAATAGTTATAACACGTCGCTAATACCCTAACGGGGGATGCGACGCTAAATAACCAATTAAAAAAAAAAAAAACAAGGGTTAATAATAAATCATAATAAGAACGATTGCATTAAGCTAACTTACAAAGCTGTAATAGAAGTAATAAATGCTAAGTTCTAAGCTAAGAACATTCGAATTACCTTGAGGGCGATTCTAAAGCATTTCTCAGTGATTATTAAGACAATTATCTTTTTGAAGATTTTGCTGCAAAAAAAAAAAATCCTCATGATTCATGAATCGAATTTTGATTGAAGAGCATACAGACGTGATAGATAGTGATCACACATCCGAAGATGATTTAAATAATTTAAGTAACCGGTTCAAGCGCCAAAAAAAAATTTATTTGACCCTTTATGTTGTTCTAAGTTCACCAATAGTAAATAAATAGAAGGTTTTTATAGTTTTCAAATATAATTCAAAACTCTAATCTCAAACATTTAAACCATGCAGATCAATCAAATACTCCATTATTGAATGCTTCAATATAACTGTTTGCCATTTTTAAAGAGTGGAAGAAACAAAAGAGATCCATATTTACAAATATACAGTTCTGATATACGCAGAAATAACTCCTATTGACTTTATTATAATAAATAAAATAGAAATGTTGATATGAATAATCTATTGGTTACTATAATTAGATTAATCTACAATAACTGTTTATACAAATTGTATAGGCTCAGGCGAATGTAATTATAATTCATTTTTTCATATATTTTTATAAAATATACTGCTAATCTACAGTGCACTATAATGTTGTTTGTATTAATAAATTCACTAATAATATCTTTTATTTTATACCATTTTTCAATTTTATCAATATTTAACTATCAATGTTTGTTAGTTTTTGATAGCTAAAGCAAGTATATCTGCTGATATTCATAGATAAGAAAAACTCAGCTTTAAAATGTTCTAGTGCAAGTGTTAAGACTAAGATTAAGTTTAGTGGAGGTGTGTCATATTTATATCTATAATTTAAGAAGTTCTTGATAAGAAAGTCAAGTAAATTTACGACCAAAAAAGAAATAATCGAATAGAAAACCATTGTGAAAAGCAATATTTTTTACTCTTCCCAAAAATA
The DNA here is from genome assembly GCA_035583055.1 of Torymus tubicola. Lineage (NCBI taxonomy): Eukaryota > Metazoa > Arthropoda > Insecta > Hymenoptera > Torymidae > Torymus > Torymus tubicola. The sequence continues at coordinate 26,842 of JAWWEQ010022838.1, read as the reverse complement.
AACTATTTATGTTTAAATCATTACACAATGTGCCAAATTCACATTTTCTTTATTGTGCTTAACTTTGAATGCTACTTAATTATTTCAGTTGTCTAGTGTTCCGAGAAATTGGGTCTTTGTTACAGGACTCTGAACACTAAACAATATACATGTTTAATGTCAATAAGAAAATGGTAAATAAGACGAACGTTATGTAAACACTTTCATCTGAATATTACTAAATGAAACATAAATATGTATGATTATGAAAATAATGAAAGGTCTTTGTACTAGATTATTTTATGTAAAGATCGAGATAAAATTATATTTTTTATTATCAAAGATTAATTAATGCATCTATTTATTTATTTTTATTTTTCTTTACTTTAATTAATCGGGCTAATGAGATAATATGAAAATTTATAGTACATCGAAACTAAGGATAAAAATATAAAAATTTTACAACAAATCAGGATAATGTTGATTTAAACACTTGTAATCTTCATATACCAGTTATCCTTAATGGTAAAAGTTCAATGACCTTTTTAAACGGTTCACTGAGGAATAGAATAGATAATATGAACAAGAGCTGTTCTTTTTTATCGGCTTATGGTTACGAAAAGAGTATTTTAGGTGAATAATCATGAATAGATTATTAATTAAGCTACAAGTTACACAATCATTTCAAATTTTTAATGCAAGTAGACTGGAAAATATTTAGAGAACACCTGGAGTGGTGTAACGTCGACGCGTTATGTTTTACAACTCAAGATTTTGTTTCATTTATGTTAGGATTGAATTAAATCATTCCAGATTGCAAAATTTTATGTAAAAATTTGAATAATGATGATATTGATATTTCTTATTGATTTACCATCCATTCAATTACTTATAATAATATTTATTACCGCCCCTTGAATTATGGGAGCTAAAACTATCTGTTAGTTGATCAAAACGTTAGTAGATCTAAAATAAAATGAGATCGGCTCACTTGAAATTATCATTTGATTTTAATATGGATCAAATTTTAAAATTGTAGGATTGGGAACTTATAAAATAGATCAAAGTTGTATACCAATAAGTACTAGATCAGTTATGAATTATTATATTTTACAACTACAATATACATAATATTACGTCCTACTGACCTTAAATCATCCGGGTCGGGAAGATTATTTGAGTTTATAAAATATCAATCTGGTTAGTATATTATTCGTTTTCTGTTGCTAATATTCATTGTTTATGACATTATTACAATTGCGGATGAAGTAGCTGTTTATCTTACAGTGAAACAAGGACATATTAATAAAAAAAAGTTCATGGAATAGAATTGCATAGACTTCCACATGTAAACAAATAAAAAAAATACACGTTAGAAATGTAAAAAATAATGCAATGTAGTGTACGATTCTCAAGAAGACAAAGATAACGTTAATTGTATAGGAAAGATAAGTGTATTTCTCAAGAATGAAGAAAAATAATCTGTTGAAAATTTAAAATAATACAGTATCGTCAATAAATGTAATAAATTTTCAATCAATAAAGTAATATTCTCTTAGAAAATGCTATTCAAAAATATTTTTTTTTAAATAACCAAAATATCAACAAAATACAATTTTTGTCAATCCTAGCAACTTTAGTTAACTTATGGACGTCAAACGTACAAGAATATCAAGAGCTGTTCATCACAATTCGTAAAGTTGAAAGTAAAACAGATTTTCACATGGAGGACACTTTTTGTGTTTTCCTTTCATTACCGCGCTGGGCTGCATAGTAGATATATGTAATATGTATATTCAGCGCAGAAACAATTAGCTATCGGTTTTCTTAACTTTCTACAAAATTATATTCTGCAATTTTATGTATTTCGTAAACTTTCTGTATGATAACTGTCGGTATGGCACATTTGACATTTCAGCTTTCGGTAAAAATTTTTCGATTAATCAATTTCCATCAGATCTTTTGAGAAAAGTTTAATGTGATGATATGACTTGTAAAATGCAAAAAATTAAAAAAAAAAAAAAACGAAAAATTTGAAACTCTTTTTTTATTACAAAACGAAAGGAGATCTGTACAAATTCAAATCAGTCAGCGAATTCCATCGACAAGAAATAAATAAGCCATGAACGATCAAAGTTGACGGAATGTTGAATATACAAGTGTATGACACGAAAAAAATTTCCCTCAAAATCAATGAATTTTCACATAGGTCGCTTTGAAATATGTTTTTGAACTTTTTTTGTCTCGATCATTTTTTACCGTTCAAAAACTTCCTCTACAAAGAAGCAAAATCAATAACTTTATACTCATTTATTTTTAGAAAGTATATTATTATTATAAAAAATCTTTGGTTGCCCTGAACCACTATATCGTCAAAAACTCCTAAATTATCAATATCTGTAAAATTAATTATTAGATCTTAACGAAATTATAGGTGTATATTCTTCACACCTAATAGTCTATTGATTAATAGATTCAAATAAAAATTTTAATCTGAAATATTTAAAAATATTATCGGTTAGTATATTTTTGTTCAACTAACGTGTTCTAAAGATGTGGAAATAAAAAAAAATAATAAATTTAAAAAATCTTGATTAAAGATAGCAAAATTTCTAAATTGCTAAAGCGAAAACAAATAACTTGAGTCGATTACAATCCAATTAGGTTCTCATTCCTCAGATATCTGTGTGCGCGTTCACACCCATACATATTAGTGCGGGCATCGCGCATACACACCCATATAAACAATTTCTAACAAATTTTGTTTTCTATTACAAGTTTCCTTTAAATGTAAGTAACATAGATCAAAAGAAAATGGAAATAGTATTTATTGTGTAACAACTCTTTTTTTTAACGAGGGTATGATAGAACCTTTTTTATAAATGGAATTGTGATTCTGAATTTTAAATTGTATAAAACACAGTTCATTGTTCATTGCTAGAGCAGAAAATAATATTTCCGTTAAAGCAGGAAATAATTCTCCATTTTTGTCGAACCATGCTCCAAATGAGCAATATTTAGTGAAGTTATTGGCAAAGATAAAGACTTATATTTTATGATTGCGTAAAAAAATATTTTGGAGAAATGTCAATGATTAAACACGAATTTGTTAATGTTAAATTTGAAAATGACATATATAATTTTCCTGAAAGTAGTAAATCCCACTATCAAAATACACATATAAACCCTTCACGTAATGTAATTTTGAATTATGTAGACGTCGTTTTTGTATTATACTTCGTCATAATTATTATTGCGTATAAAGCTAATCTGCGTAAATAACTAATAAAATTTTATAAAATGTATGTTTGAGTTAATTATTTTGTAGAGTATTTCAACTTTTAGTAGTACTTAAAAGAAAGTAATATATTTAGAAATATTAAAATGCATGTTCACGCATGCACATATATGTTATTATACAACATATGAGATCAAATCTAAAAATCGTTAAAAAGTATTATCTTCATCCTAAAAATCAGCACGGATTAATTGCAAATATAATCTTTCACACTGATATTTTTCCATACTCACAAATATGAGACTTTGGTTGAGACTTACAGGGCCTGATATCTAATATCTTAAACAATCTAGTTTCTCTGCATAATTTTTTTTTCAAATAGACCACCCAAGAAATTAGTAAAAAAATTACTAATTTATTAGTGCATATGCACTATTTCATCAGTAGTTTTTAAAAACTAGTAATGAAGTAGTAAATATGCATTGACAAATTAGTAGTTTTTTTTTACTAATTTCTTGGGTGAACCAATTTCAACTAGTTCAACTTTAGAGAGTATTGCTAATACTTAAGTTAAAACTGAACATAGCATTTCGAGAGTTATTTCGGTTTGAAGAAAGACTTGATTTGTCAAGGTATTAGATTTCAGGTTTTTGTATTCCTCCTTAAATTGGATTTTCAAAGATCTCGTGGCCTCCTTGTAAATTCTAATTCCAACTACGTTTATTCTAAAATCCTATATAAAAAAGAGATGGATTTGACATTGTCACCTCTAATAATTACAATTGGTCGATTTGAAATGAACATGTAAAATTTGAGTGGCTCACGATAAGGCGCGCGCCGTGCGCACTGACATTGCTAGCATATTAAAAATTCATTCAACTTAAGCGAGCTTTGTTTACAATTTGAATCAATGAAGTTTCTTAATGAAATTTCAATAACTATACTTAAAATTAATTATCATTGAGGTATTGAATCTTTTCTTCTAAGAACTTTTTGCAGATACAAATAAACTATGTTCACCGATAACACGCACATTCTTTCCTTGGATTTCCTTATCTGGTGAGGTAAGATATTAATCGATAAGTTGAGCTATAGCTCACTTTGTTTATGTGCGAAATGCAAGATTTGCGTCTTAATACAATTCATGTCGTGTCATGAACGCATTGCATCCTCATAAATCAAGCTTTCCAACACGCAAAAGTTTTGCCTTGACAGAAAAGAATTCGATCATTATCCGATTTATCGTTACACGTTTTAGCTTCATCATAAATCCTTCCGTTGCATACATGCTGCGAGCGTGGCTTGCTAGCTCTGCGAAAATCTCCCGATAAGTATCGAGAAAAAATCGGCACTACCTGCGGAATACGGCTACAATAATTATTCCACGACCGATAACGATGTATTCAATCTTTTAATGATCGATCGAGAGGGTTATTTGTTTCGTGGCACACGAAAAAGTGACCAACCCACGTGGCGCATCTAGTTTTTATCCATTCGTCAATCAAACACTTAAAGCTGCCTAAAACACTTGCTCATACCGATTAGTATCAATATTAGATGCGAAGTGAAAAATCGCCATAATATCTAATCGAAGCGTTTTGCGCATAAGCGTATATAAGAACCCAGCTTAAATTTTTGGGTAGGTAAGGAAGCAGCAAATGATATGGATCTGCGATAGCGAACACACACTGTTATGTTATCGCAGTGCTAATTTCGCCGCGATTTCTACATAAATATAGAACGGAATGGTATCGGACATACATTATAGCGCTCATACACAGCAACAATGCAGATGTCATATCCGATATAGAGAGAGAGACAAAGATCTCTGATCAGACAGGCGCTTGATCGATTGCACGCAGTTACGATAAGATGAAGAGCCACACAGAGAGTGGGATTGATTCAGAGCTCACTAATCTATAATGACTTGGAGGTGGTGTATACCTGCGAAGAGATTCCTGATATAGTGAAAAGAATATAAAAAGTCGTGCAAGCGCCTCAGTAGTCATTGTCAGATTTGGCTTTCTCGGTGATCAGTAGCAACATGTCGAAAGCTATAACCATTTTTGCACTGCTTAACGCAGCTTTTGTGTTCAGTGATGGGGCGCTTGTGTCCCCGGAAAAGGCAGTGGAGTTCGAACTCACCCCGGTGGAAATTGACGCGCTGAACAGTTTGATTCCAGCGGACCTGAATCTAACGGAACTGTCGATTGGTATGAGAGCTGACCACCCTCATGCTGATCTAAGTGTTGTAAGTATACATGTGCAATTGAGCAAGAATCATTTTCCATTCAATGTCTTCTCATTTTTTCCCCAAATTTTCATTTAAAAATATTATATACTTATAGCACTCATTTACGAGTGAATCCATTTATCTCAATAATCATTCACTTTTGCACTCAGTCGTATTAGATTTATTTTGATCAGTAGTATGTACTACTATTAGTGTATTGCCTATCATAGACCCACGTGGCGTGAGCTCGTACATGCCACGCTTCACTTATCATACGACTTATCTGATCAATGAATAATGATATAAGCTAAACACTATCTAAATACATATTTAAGCTATTATATATCCATTTGTTTACTCATTAATCATTAAATCCTTAACGTAATAAATCTCTCAAACTTAATCCCAATTCGATAAATTTAGATTGCAACATTGCAATTGCTCAATATCCTAACTTGTTATTTTCAGGTCGAAGTTATCAAACTCTACAATTACTCGGTAGAGACTCATACAGTTGAAACGAGCGATGGATACATCCTTGAATTGCACAGGATTGCAGGCAACAAAAGAAGTCCTGCCCCAGATGGCAAGCATCCGGTTCTACTGCAACACGGACTGCTTTGCAGCTCGATGGATTGGGTGCTAGCTGGTCCCGAGAAAGGTCTTGGCTTTATCCTCGCAGATGCTGGCTATGATGTTTGGATGGGCAATGCCAGAGGTAGCCGATACTCCCGCAAACATAAGCGTTACTCAGTTTCTCAAGCCAAATATTGGGACTTCAGGTATGTTTCTTCCGTTATAATAATAACTAGCCTATGACATGATTTAGGAAATAATTTCATTAGATTTGATCTCTCAATTATTTAGCTGGCACGAGATTGGTACCCGTGACCTTCCAAAAATGATCGATCATATTCTGGCAACAACTGGTCAAAAGAAGCTCTTCTATGTTGGTCATAGTCAAGGAAGTACAGCGTTCTTTGTTATGGCCAGTGAACTTCCGGAATACAACAACAAGATCAATGCAATGTTCTCGCTTGCACCTGTCGCATACTGTTCTAGAATGTTCAGTCCAGTTTTTCAAGTTCTCTCGCGTTTAATAAAACCCATAAATGTAAGTAGATAGACTATGAAACGAATTGTGGCAATTTGTTCATGCAACTTATTCTAATCTTATTAATGTCAACAATTTCAGCTTGTAGCTAGTTTGATTGGTACATATGAGTTCCATCCAACCGAGTATTTCTTCAAGAGATTCACTTCAGTACTGTGCGGCGATAATTCTATCCTCCAACCAATTTGCATGAACGCTTTATTCATCGTCTGTGGATTTAACAAAGATCAGTTTAACATGGTAATTCAATAATTATAGAATTATGTTAAAATTCAGTCTATGGCTGGAAACGGTTTTACTTATATTTATTAAGATATAACATATCAACTAACGTCGTTCTTCTATGAATTACAGACACTTCTACCTGCAGTAGTGGCACATGTGCCAGCTGGAGCAGGCGTCAATCAATTCGTTCATTATGGTCAAATAATACGCTCAGGACACTTCCGTCAATTTGATCTTGGCTTTTGGGGTAATATGGCGAAATATCACTCAATGACACCGCCATCCTACAATTTGAAGAATGTCAAAGCTCCTGTTTCCTTACACTACAGTACTAATGACTGGCTTTCTGATCCAATGGTATGTAAATCTTAACTTTTCAGTAAAATCCAAATTCCTTACTTAATTTTAACAATTAATTTTTTATTTTAAAAGGACGTACAAAAACTGTATTCCAAACTTCCAAATGCAATTGGAAGATTCCGTGTCGCTCATGACAAATGGAATCATCTTGACTACCTTTGGGGAAAAGATGTCAAGCCTCTTCTGTACAGCAAAATGATGAGCATTATGGAGAGATACAAGAAATAATTGAAATCTCATTTTTTAATCGTTTTTTTTCTTCAACGAGAAAAATGTTAAATAAGAAACTAGTCGAAATTTTTTATACGATTTTGTTATGTTATATTTTCTTACAATGTTATTTTTTGTAAAAATGTAATGAAGTCAGGTAATGACTAAGAAGCTAGTCGCTAATCTTAAAACATTTAAACTTATCTTTGAAAGTTCTAATAGAAATTAAGAGTATGATAAATTAGATCTAATTAAAAATATAAATTGTATGAAGATGGATAACGTTAGATAAATTATTAGGATAAGTGAGAAAAATTCTATGTACTTCGTATTGCAGTTATATAATTAGATTCTAGATTTTCCAACATATTAGTATAATTTCAATATGAAAGTATTGTTCTTTAATATTATTTTGTAAAATTTATTGTAAAACGAATATTTACTTAACTAACAATAAAAATTGGCTTATATTTTAATAAATCTGATTTGCTTACTAATGAACCCTTAGCAACTGCACAAGTACTATTTCTGCTTATGTGCCGTATTTTGAGAAAATTAACTTAATGAAAGTTTTATAACATATATTCAAATTGCATATATCATTTTATTTTTTTTTCTTGGCCATTTCTATTCATCAATCAAACGATTTTTTCGGTCATATTCTCCATTTAATAGGCGGAATAGTAGATTTAGTTTTTTCACAAATTTACATTAGCTTATTTATGAGTATTTCAAAGATATTAAAGTTGACCAGTTTTTTTACTTAGGAAATAGCTAATAAGAGGCTTACTATTATTATGACGAAGAGTGAGAGAGACAAGAATCAAACGGAAAAATCATTGTTTTCGTTAGTATCGCCTGAAGCAGTACTATAAACGAATTAAACACCAGTAATTTGTATTTACATTTTAGTTGGCTACCTTCTTTTAATGTTTATTCTTAAAATATGATTCAATGTCAGAGAAAATTTAGTAGAAGTATTTTTAGGTTATGTTATAACCATTAAATAGAGAATATGACCGAAAAAATCGTTTCATTTCTATCTAGAAATTAGCTATTTTTACTAGCTATTTATTATTTTCCTGCCCATTTCGGATAGAGAAATTTCTACCAGGGATTTAATATTTTAATATATTGAAATCACATATTTTCTATTAAGTGTATTTTTATATCGTATAAAAAGACATTAATTACGAAATCGTTATGTAAAATTAATACTACTGCTAATTAAATATATCAAGCTTGAGTGAAAAAATTTTTAATTTATATTATAGTAAAATTGTTAAATACTAACTTCATTAACGCAACAATAACATGTATTAAAAAAATTAGATTTATATATGTATGATATTAATAGAAAGAAATTTAGTAGCCCTTATGGAAAAAAACAAACGTAGGTAATCGTAAGAAACTGTACAAAATCGTACAAAACTGTAGAAAACCGTTCCAATTCGGACATATTTCGTACGGTTTTGTACGGTTTCTTACAACATTTTTCTGCGATTTCTTACGGTTGTCTACTATTTTCTACGATTCACAAAATCCTTCGATTAGTAACTGAAGATTGAATCATATGAAAACGTACGTCTCTGTAAGTTCTAATGAATATTACAGTTTTGTACAGTTTTGTACAGTTTTGTACATTTATTTACGGATTCGTACGAGTTCATATACCTTCATACATTTTATAACGATTCGTAAATTTTTTGTGTATATAACAAATTTTTCATGTCAAAGTAGTAAATGTAGGAAATTGTACAAAACTGTACAAAACCGTACGAAAACGTAGGAAACTGTAACGAAATATGTCCGAATTGGAAGGGTTTTCTACAGTTTCGTACGGGTTTGTACGGTTTTGTACGGTTTACTACTGTTCTCTATGGTTTCTTACGATTTCCTTCCGTATTTAATAAAATCAATGAAAATTTAGTTAAAATATTTTTTTATCTTGCTAAATAATAACAAGTAGAATCTTGTTTCGTCGAAATCCCATCCAATTTCGTCCGGAAATTCTTATTCATTAAGATGATATGAAGAATGTAGAAGAATAAACATACGTCTTGGATTTTGTTGTAATATGAAAATGTTCTGTTTTATTGTTTGTGAGCGAAAAGCCTTGCGGTATAAAACCCTTCGAAGATTGTCGTTATTGGCGAAGTAACCAGCCGGTCGCACAGATGTAAGGCACTAGTGACATAATAGTCACGTCCGCTCGATGCCGATATCTTATGCGTACGCTAATGCTACCCACTCGTCAGCGGGTAGCCGATGGGTGTAGATTGATAGCAATCCACCGGTATCGGACGTCCGAGAGCTCGTCTGCTCACAGTCGTGTTAGGAAAACGCGGATATTTAATACGTTTTTTAAAGTTAACCTTGCAATCGATCCGTGACGTGCGCGAAAATAAGAGAGAATGACGGCTCCCTATCCTCCCTTCTGTTTTTTCGTTAACATCAAAATGAAGACGAGGATGACGCGCGCGAAGAAAAAGAAGATCGCGAAGTCATGTCGTGCTCTTCACGCCGCTTTCGTTCTATTTCGCCATAACAAGTTTTAGAAAATTAACTTAATCTAAGTTTTAAAACATATTCGACCAACATTCAATAGTGAAATTGACTGAAAGTGTAAGATTAATTTAAAATTACGAACTCCTATTATTCCCTTCATTATATTATTTCTGAATAGTCATATAAATAACAATCAGAAACAGGGAATAACCTTGTTGTATCAGATTAAGCAAGTAATTAACGATGTAATCTACACTAATTATAACTATTTTCCTTGATCGAATCATGATTACACATAGTACAATACGCGTAAGTGTTAAAAATTGGTATGAAAAAAATTACAAGTTTTTATCATTCTAACGATCATAAATAGAGAATTGTCACTCTAAATAATATATTTGTTTTGGAAAACTGCACTTTCCGCGTTGCGTCTCTCAACATCTCAACTCTCATTGCGAAATAAAATTTTTCTCACCAACCGACTAAAACCGAACGGTTAGACATTTGAATGCGTTAATCAATTATTTTCCAAATGATGAGGCACTTTACTCTTGACCTTAAAGCGCGCAGCGCTCATCTAATACATATTGCTTCGCCAGCGCACGAGGCTCAGCAGCGTGATTTCCTCGATCGTTACATAAATCCACAACTTAATGTTATTATTATAACACTCGCACACACGTTGTACACCTTATATACAACGATTTCATCTAAACCTCCAAAAAATTTCCGTATCGTCGCTCCGCATAATCTTTTATATTTTTAACTTCCAGCTTACCTTATAACCAATCCGCGCTAAATTCAAACACGCATCACATATATATGCATCGCACGTCCACGGAAGAATACCACCCACCGTCCGAAACTTTGTATATATAAATGTTTCGCAGGTATAATATATACACATATGACGCTTTGCACCTCATCATCATTATCATCATCATCATCGCGCCGCGTGCGCGTATTGTGACTCATATCCCCGCGGTGCAGATCACCCTTTAAGTAGCCCGGGCTGCCAGCGGATATAATACCGCGGCCGGGAGTCGCTCGCGGAACGCTCGACGTAGCGCAACGTATACACACCACTCTTCTCCTCGGTTCTTTTAGTTTTCTTTTCCAACGCTCTGCCGCCTTTCTTTCATTCGCATAAATAATGCGCATCGACTGAGAGAGAGAGGAAGGGAAACCGATACGAAACGTAAGCGCGCGTTGTGCGCGCATCAGCGTGTAATAATAGTGCCTGTGTTTGTGTGTGAGTAAGTGAGTGTGTGAGTGCGCGCAGTGAGAGTGGTGGCGCAAGGCGGTTCACCGCGGGGTCAAGATGCCGCCGCCACCGCGCGGAAGCGGCCACTGCTGCGACGACGACGACGACGACGAAGGCTCAGCCGCAGCAGCACCGGCAGCGCCAGTAGCAGTCGCCGATCGCGGTCTGGTCGAGCGCGGCAAAACTCCGGCGCGCGCAGCTCTCAGGTAGAATCATCTCTCTCTATCTATCTATCTATGCTCGTTATCGTTATGTGGTTGTTTCCTTTTAAGCTTGTGTGTATGTGTGCAGCGGTGAGAAGTTCGCGATTTCATTGCGAATGTGTGTTTATATATGTGCGGGAGACTTAGGAATATGGTAATAGAGGTGTTTTGATTTGTCGACTGTCTGCTTGTGTGTATGTGCGTGATGCGAGCGAAATCATGCGTCTATTGTAAGCTAAACACTAAAAGCGAAGTTAGAGATGGTAATGAGAAACACGTGTATTTAGTGCTCTAGAACTGGTGCTGTTGACCTAAATTTCAAATTGGGATAAGGTTGGCTGATAGCACTAGTGTTTAAGGAATCAACATAGTTTCTTAAACGACAAAATTATTCATTTAATTTTTTTTTAACACTTGTTCTTTTGGTGTGTTTTTCAATTGTTTTAAAATACATTACTTTAAGCGCTCTCTGCTTTGCTTTTGTCTAACTTTGAGAACGTGACGAATCATATTTGTTAACAAGAATGTATAAAAAAATATTATGAAGAGTAAAATCAGTTTGCATTAATGTTATGTTAAACGATTCCAAAGATCGTTAAATAGATATATTTCTTTTTTTGTTATTATCTGTCTAGTTTACTATTGAAACATTGAATGATTAAAAACGTATTCACTTACAATAATACCAGCTATTAGAAAAACATTTTTTAATGAAAATTTTGTTGAAAAACACATATTCTATGAAAAAAAAATTGGAGATTAATATCGAAAACATTATAAATTTCATTCAAAAACTTACATAGTCTTTTAAAGTACTTATTTAACAGACAACCTATTTGGTTGTAAAAGTAAATAGTTTAAATTTAAATTAATCATTTACTATTGTTCGAAATAAATTATCATTGTTTCAAGTAATTTTATTCTTTTATTCCTTTAAAATCCATTAAATGGCTAACATCACATATGTATATAGTAAATCACTTCATAAACATAAGGTTTCTTGTAAAAACGCCTATGGTTTATTTTATTGATTCTCACATTAACAAGGTTTTTCACTTCATCGCTAACAACTTGAGTAAATTAAAATTAATTTATGCTTAGGTTTAACCCACTAAAAGCATCATAATTGGTCGTTTCAAATAAGAATGCAATCTGCAATCGGTTAAAATGCTAACATATTATTTTGCCTCAAAATTAAATTGAAATTTACAAAGAACGTTAAACATTTATCAGTAAAGTTCGTTATTCAATATTTTTTTCTATGATGTAATCATTTCATAAAAAAACAACTGCAAAAAATCAAGTACTTTCGCTTAAAAACTTTGTCAAAGACAAAGGTGACTCATAAAAGTTGATAAACTGCGAAGAGGATTTATCCCACATTAGAATAATAGTGTTATTATTGCATAGATATCTTGGTTACGATAGCTGGTCAACTAAGAAGAAGGCTCTTATCACATCCATAATGTCCATCACGGGACTTCTGCTACTAACCACTGTGGCAGTGGTAGTGAGCACCGAGACGTATTTCGATACCAGTGGACGAAATTTGGTAACGATTCACATGAATTCTTAATACTTGATTATTTCCTATTTAACATATTTTTAATCTAAATAAAAACTATACACTGTACTAATAGATCTATATGCGGAAAGTTGAAATAAAACATGAGTTATCATCGACTTTCGATTGCGACGCATGATTCATTTATTGAACTATAATTAGTGTTCTTGGTACAGTGAGAATTCTCGATCAATCTCTTCAATCATATGCATAGTGATTTTTAAATAGATTAGTGAAGCATAATAAAAACAAAAACTAGCAAGCGAGCCATAGTAAACATTGCTCTAGATACGGATTTGACTAAAAACTTAAAAGTCAATGATGACATAATTACATATTCCAACGTTTTGCTTTAATATCGGTATTTTCCAAAGTTTAAGTTATCATTTTGTTATTTATCCTCGCATAAATTATTACCTTTGACGAGCATAGAGTAGATAAGGGTGTCCCTTCATTCTCTGGTTACATTGTCCTATCTGTCACAGGACAAGGTAACTGGAACATATATAACTAAAAGCTAACCATATTTTTATATAGAATGTCAGTAATCAACGCATGCAAAACCAACCGTTTATATTGATGTTTAGATATTTATATCGTCTATCTTGATGAAGCATATATATTTAAATTGATCAAGATGACTGTTCTAATTAACAACGATAATAAAAATCGGCATCGCATGGTTACACTTGATTAGATATCTACAATGTTTACGTTAACTTCCACGCGATTACTCTATTTGAAAATCCGTTTTAGTTTCAGTTGAACGTACTTTCGGAATACGAACTTGAACGATATGCATTCCCACCTGTCCTGCCAACTTCTGAAGCCGATGTGGACAAACCTGTGGACCCAGGCGAAGAGACGATACTGTACAGAATATCGTCAGGACCGAAGTCGCCGAAGAGGCCGGGGAAGAAACCGGTATTCATTGAGAATGGGATTCTCTGTGATAACGATCCCTGCGAAGTAAACAAGCCCAAGATCGCCGTTGGTAAATCTTTAGAATCTTCTGCACCAAAAAAAAAATAATAATCAGTAAATTTTTCGATAGCTCCCTTGACGCTAAAGTGGCAAGTTTGTTTTACTTTCAAAAATATCAGTAGAATTTTCATTTTGAAATGTAAAATTTCCATTCTTAAAGAAGAGACTTTCCATTTGGAAATGTAGAATCTTCATTTTTTTAAAGATAGATTTCTCATTTTCGGAAAAATGGAGTTATTACTTTACTAATACAATTGATTTTACTGTTTTACTTTTTCCATGTAAGAAAATACGATACAATTTGTAGTAATTCCAGGATTTAATTTAGATTTAAATTTAAGGTAGAATTACAAAATTATAGAAAAAGAAAAATACGCAGTAAAAAATGATGATGGATTAGTTAGTTGGAAAAAAATCTTGCTATTAGAAGAGAAACATTTAAGTTTATGAAAAACAATGATGCATACATGAAAATCGTTGCATAAAACTGCAATAATATACAGATAATTCTTTTGTAAATAATTACTAGTAATACTTAATTACAAGTGATTTTTCTTAAAAACGTAGTGTAATTCCCAAGGATTTTGTAAGACCTAAAATTCATTCTAATGTAAGTTTGACGTATTAAGCAGGCTTTTTATTTGGATTACATAAATTTTAAGTTCTTCTTTCTTCATACAATACTTTTATTGTAAGTATGTAAATTTACTTGATCTCGTCATGTTTTGTATTGAAAGCGGTATCATATTCTAAAGTATAATAGTTGCATCATTGATAAGAACTAGTTCAAGGGGTACATTGACTGCTTTATAATACACTAATTGCATTGCACATATTAATTGTAGGAACCGGTATAATGAATCATTCAATGTTATTGTAAATATTTATGATACGTATAAAATAAAAATTATTAATGGTGATTCATTAAACTTTTATCGTACAAAGTTTAACTATATAAACATTATCTATTGTCTAATTACTAAAATTTTGCTTTTATTACTTTCGATTTCTTAAGAAACCTTCACAATTTTTATTGGCATTCATTATCTTGTGTCTTTCTTTTGAACCTTATTGATTTCTTATAATTATAGTACTTGGACGAAACAGTATTTTAAATGATAAAAACCACAATGAACTTTCAGCTTATTAATTAACAATTTTAAGATACCTCCAACTTTGAGAATTAAGAAACAACTTTATCGTAAAATTACAAACGTTTGTTTAATAATTTGATTAAATTAAGCATGTCTAGCAAAAACCATTTTTATTTTTCTTTCTTTGAGTCATTTATGGATTTTAATTTGATATTTTGAAAATAAAACGAATCGCATTAAAATAATTAACTAAATAATTTCAAAAATTTACACTTCCTGTAAATAGATACATTAAAATTTTTAAAATTTGTAGGATCTTAAAACTTATTAATGAAGTGAATTGAGCTCATATTCGAGTTGAGCGGTTTCTCACATGCTTTCCTATTTTTACATGAAAATAATTTTTCCCTAAATATAATCCTAGGAGTTTAATATACCTAAAACAACTACAGCGATTAGAAGAAATTATTACGACAGTCCTATAAAAATGATATACCCACTTGAATTGAAAACTGAACTTTTCCGTACATTGGCCCAGATATAAAATCGGTAATTTAATAGAATCTCACTTTTTTCACTTTATTTCAGCCTATATACTGGTAGACCGTGGCTACGATGTCTGGTTGGGCATCGGCAACTCGACTCTCGCCGAGGATCCCCAATCGTAGGTGACCGCGCCCTAAATCCATTTTTATTATTATCCTGTGCTTGCACCACCGCTACAAGAGTGATTCTATTATGTATTGCTTTGCAGGAGTGAGGCGAACGAGCGTAAGAGGCTGGAACGAGTGGCTCAGTACATCTTAGCTTCGACCCAGGCGGAAGAGCTGACTGTGATGGGTCACTTCAATGGTTCGGTGCAATTCTTTGGTATGACAGCGCCCCAAATCATCGGGCCGGATAAGCCACAGGTACGTTCAGATTTTGTCATTGGCGATTGTAATTATATAAGTACGTAAAAATAAAATCATGACGAACCTTGAATTTAACGTCTGAAAACGTTATTGGAAATGTATGGCTCGTTGTTATCAATGTCTGCAGAATAAGATTAAAAATTTTCCCTCGACATTTTTTCCGCAAATGATTATTCAGAAGGAAAAAATCAACTTTTGCGCTTCAGTTTTAAGAATTAACGTTGAAATTAGCACAATAAATGGAATAATTTATTCAATGATTACTTCTAATTTCGACTGATTATTATGATTTCAGTCTAAAATTTCAAGATGGTTGGAATACATACCAGGCGTAAAGGCTATTAAGACATTATATAAGAAAGGAACAGGTTTTCTCACAAGTAATTTTTAAACACTTGCATGATTATTTCGCTTTTCACAATGGAAGTATGGTAATGTTTTTGCCAATGAAATTTGAAAGTATTATACTACTCGATGTAATCAATACTACGTTATATTTAACTCAAAATAATACATGCACGAAATAAATATTAATATATTGGCGTATAATATAGTAACGGGGAAACAAAATAAATAAATATGTATTTAGACTAAAGTATCTTTTATGTAGTATATGTTTTTACATTAAACGTGAATCTTTCCCACTATACATAATCACACGTAACATATACACGAACAACACAGAAAATAATTGTTTGCATGAAGATTCAATTAAATAAAACATAAATTTTCAATAAATATTGTAAATTCAAACTCGTCACTGTACGTTAACTTGACTAAACACATATACCTTTCTTGGTTTCTCGCAACAACACGTAATCCTCAAATTCCGACAAAATAATACTCATATGCCGAAATTCTTTCTTGCAGGAGGCTACAATGACGTTGTTGAGAAATTCGACAGAATTGGTCGTAAAATCCACTACATTGCCGACGATTCGAATATTCGCGATCTGAAGGTAAGCACGCAGAATTGACGCCGTCCGTTGCACCGATTATCTCAAAATGTGATCGTAAAAAAAAAAACGAATGCGACCGCATGTGCGTCTACGACATTATAAAACAGTCGTTTAGCACGCAATCTTGCAATATCTCTGGCTGCTATGGGTACGTCTTTTTGAATCTTTAAATTTCCATAATCGTGCGTTCTGTGTCTTAGCAAAACTCTCGCAATCGTCCTGAGCTATCTTGATTTCCCTGATTACACGTTCTTTATACGGGTTTTTAAACATATTTATTCAAAATTGTATATATTGTATTTATAAAAATTGTGTAAAATAATTGAACGATGTATTATAATTATTTATTATAAAAGAAAAAATATTTATAAATCTATATTATTCTGTAATGAAAATTTTTTTCAATAAAGAAACGAAAATTCGCATTTTCTATATAAAAAATCTCATCTGAACTTTTACGACAGCTTTTATATACATACATCTCAATTAAAACTCGTTATATAATGACAGTTTTATACGTATCATATATATATACATATAAAGATTAAAACAAAAATATATGTATCATGAGGTCTTCATCAAACTTTTTATCACCACACGTGCGCGCACGCGCATTTCATTTCGAAAGGTGTATGCGTTCTCCACGGAGTACAGCAGGCCGTCTCTCTCGTCCTTGACTCGTTCGCTGCACCCGTGCAACGCGCGCGCTACACGTGTGTGGCCGCGCGCAACAATCGCGTATTACCTGATACAAGAGACGGTGACTTACGAAAGGGAACGGGGGTATGCTTTACTTCACTGTACGTTGGTGTTGACAGAATTGTACTAATCGCCTGGTTGTTTTCTTTTTTTCTTTGGATTGCTGTGGTGTAAGGGGTACGAGGGTATAATGAGGTATAAGAACAGTGATGTGGAGAGGACGAGGAAGAAGGGAAATAGTAACATTTCAGCGGGTAAAGATATTTTAATTTCAAAATATGTGTGCTAATACGATATGACGTAAAAGCTTTATGCAAAACTGTCAGCCGTCGATAACAAAGCTTTATTGACATTGTTTCGAATTGAATTTGCACCAATTCAAATATTCAATGTTCCATAAAGCAGTATTATTCTTTTGACAATTTTCAGTATAATTTTTCATGAAATTCAAATGTTTTATTAAATGCGAGATATCCACTTCAATTTTATAGTTTAATTTTTAAAAAAAGCACTTTTCTATACCGTGAAACTGACGCGAACAGAAATTAGTAAATGCTTACACGATCGACGTCACGAGAATGTAAACGGGTTTTATGGAAAAAAATGGTCTACAAGTCTCTGGTTACGAAAGACGTTTAAATATCGGAATACGTTATGAGCTAATCGAAGTCATAAATAGTAGTACAAGCTATGGGTATAAATAAAAGAGAATCGTAATAACTTGATAACAATAAAAAAAAAAATTAAACAATTTGAACTTCTGTTATTTCAGACCACTGTTATGAAAGCTTGGGGATTCATGATGACAATGGTGCTACCGACGTTGTCGATTAAAAATTTTTCTGACATGATGGATCATCCTGATGTATTTTTAGACACAGTAAGTATTTTCGCAGTGTTTCTTTTTAGGCGGCGTAAATTATCCAAAGTTTTTATGCTGTAGTGAGCTGGAAATACTTCATTCTCGAGAAATCCGAACTTTATGCATCAATCACGATTACCTAACGATATATCCAGTTCTAATTAATTCGTCTTTGCCACTTATGCATGCAACTGATTTATTTTATGACGCAAAACTGGAAATCCAACATTAACATTTTTTACACATATTACTGTTTACCCATAAAAACAATGAGTTGAATATTAATACTTAAATAATTATCAATTTGCATGCGGCGCGTGTCAGATGTTTACAAGAAAAATCCGTATTTTCAATAAAGAAGTACCCTACGATTACTTTATGTCCAAAAATATCATCATTTTCTTCAAATCATAAAATAGTTCAAGCACACTACAAACGTCCAACAAGTTTCTAAATAATTTATTACTCAAACCAGTGGAACCAGGCTAAATTCCAATCAAATGCTCAACAAACACATACAACACTTCATTCACTTCATTTCGCAAGCTCTATATCTGTCCTTTTGAAGTATTTATTAATTATCTCCCTGTAAATCTACTTTACTAGCAAAAATTACATCTTTCCCTGCTCAGTTTATTTTATCCTGTTACTCACCTCAATACTCACACTCATACAGACAATCGTGCATTCGTCTCAATGTTACAGGTACAGCTTGCGCGCAAGTACGGCTACAGTTCGGAATCGCATCAGGTGGAGACGGCAGACGGTTACCTATTGACGGTACACAGGATCTCAGGCAGCAAGACGCAGCCGCAGGCCGTTGGCAAGCCCGTCGTCCTGCTGCAACACGGAATACTTGGGAGCTCAGCTGATTGGGTGATGCTGGGGCCGAATCAATCGCTCGGTAAGGATGTGACCGAATGTGAATTATCGCTTGCCGATCCTGCAGTGATGCGAATGTTGCTGAGTATGTGGGAAAATTGTAGAAGCGATGGTTGCCGGGCTTTCGGGGGATTATTGATTATGGGAAGTGAAGTCCGGTGTGGCGGTTAGTGTGAAAAGGTGATGTGTTTTGTGCTGGAAAGATAAATTGGTATATATGGCTGGCATCCGAACGACATTTTTGGAAATGCTTTTTTAGTTTGAGAATTTTCAATATCATCACATTGATTTTTAAAAACAAAACAGCGAAGTTCGTAAAAGTATTTGTAAACGTGTGAAGGTGAGCTTTGGAAGAAACAATTCTACTGTTAATGAACATTGTTCGTAAAACTATTGGGAAAACGGATTATTTAAAAATACACATTCGTAATTGCTCGTAAAACGAAATTAAAAGGTTTTCATGTCATTACTACTTTATACTTTTGGTGAAGAGAAAAGTTTCTTTGCAATAACGAAATTTCATTACTGTAATCAAAGTTTCTGATTACTTTAACCCTTTTGCTCAACTTTTCACGCACATTAGCTCGTCAGAATGTTTTTCCCTAATGGTTCACAGTCTCAAAACTACATTAGCTAACATTGTTAACTATGGACATTAAATGAATGCTGAAAACATTACTTTTGCGGTAAAAAAAATTATTGCTTTGAAATGTCATTTCAAGTTAAAAAAGCACTAATTGAGTGGAAAAATATTCTTACTTATTTATGTACAGGGAATCTGTGAAGAGTTTTACTTTTAAAAATTTAACATCTCTTAATAAAACATATACGGGGAAATACCAGATCAAATGTTTTTGTCAAACTCTTTTATAATCAAAAACACGTAAATTATTCAAAAGTTGAGAACCGCGTGCTCTGGGATTTTCCCAGATTAAACAATCTCAAATCGCTTCATTAACCATAGTTTACTGGTCTTCCTGTTAACCTTTACAATTAAAAATGTTAATTAAAAATTCAATCATATAGCCTACATTCTCGCCGACGCTGGCTACGACGTTTGGATGGGAAACTCACGAGGCAACACATACTCTCGCGCGCATTCCAACATTTCGGCGAGCGAGTCGAAATTCTGGGAGTTTTCTTGGCATGAGATGGGTATGCATGATCTGCCAGCTACGATTGACCATATCCTCAACACTACGAAGCAGACGAAGCTGGATTACGTGGGACACTCGCAAGCGGCTAGCATTTTTTTCGTCACATTGTCGGAGAAGCCGCAATATAACGAGAAGATTGGTAAAACGGCACTATTGGCACCCGTGGCCAATACAACGAATTCGAGAAGTCCAATTATCGGAGTGTTCGCCAAAATCTCAACGCCTTTATACGTAAGATGATTTTATTTTATGATGTTTTAACTATGCTTGAATAATTTATTTGTATGCAAATAGAATAAAGGTTTCCAATATGGCTCACTGAATGGTAAATGACTATAAAAATTGTGGAAAATATCTAAAGGTTTCAGAGGGATGAATTACTGGAGAAATGTTGCAGGAATAATATGTTACAGTTTCTGAAAGATTACGGAAGTACATAATTAAAAGTTGTATTCCATAAACAAAAAAGAAAATTCTGTTAATCTGAATTTTGAACAATTTATGTTTATTTGATTAGGAAACTAAAAACATAAAAAATTGTTCATTTGTGTTTTATTTATGCAAGCAATAAGGAATTATAGATACGAAGAGTTTATGCAAGTAAAAATATGAAAAAATAGGGAATGTCCCTATAGTCTACAATAAACATTCTAGAAATTGTCTATAATTTAATCAAAATTAATGGATATACAATAATTTATACATACCGTTTAATATCGTTCACTCATAATAAATCGCCCTCATTCCACTCATCTATTCCAAAAAATTTTAGGCTACATTAATAATTACCTCTCTTACTATGAATATATACGTTCAATGACTTTAAAATTCTATAGCAACTAATTTAGAATCGGAATGCACTTATTGAACCTATATTAGTACCAAATAAAAAGCACTAAGATTCCGGGATATTGCTGTAGTCCATATTAGAAGACATTACCTCGTTTATGAAAATTAAACTATTTTTTGTCAATTAAAAATCGGCTGCAAATTTATTGGCACTTGGCTTCCTCAAACTTAATTTACTAATGACTTTAATTAATTTTTAATACCAAAATTTATAATTTTTACACTAATTTATAACACAATGATTGAGATTAAATTTACTTATGAAAGAGGAAAATGACAAATAATAATAGGTACGATTTATTTTTTAAATTATTTGTGAAAAAATTATACATTAAAAATATATAATTATTATTATTATGATTATCTATTGAAAAATTTTAATCTCTAATATTTCTAAAATTTATGAACCAATCATTTCGCCCAAAGAACTCAATCGTTTTTATAAATAATAAAAAAACCATAATAGTTAAAATAATTTTTTTCGTAAATATAGGTTCTTTTATGCTTTTTCGAATACTAATTATCCGATTCAAATATTTCAATATTATCATCAAGAAAAAATAGGAAAAATAAAGTTTTGGAAAATTGAATTCACCATACAACAACGAATCTATGTAAATAAAAGTAAAAAAAATGAAACGTTAACGGTTAATCCATTTGGTAAAAGCTGTAATTCAGGCGTATACACACGGGAATCCGTACAGACATTTTTCAAAAACTATGTATTTTGATTTCTAATACATCGAAAAACAATTATAACATATTTTTACAACTCAAAAAATTACTATCATAAAACTTCGTCTAGGAGGAAACAATAGGTAACAGCTGAGATTTTGCTCTGCATGATACAGCATCCTTACTTTTAAAAAAATAATTAATAAAAAGATAATATATAAAAAATTTTAATATACTTTCCTTTTCAACAGAAATTACTTATTTAGATTGTCTACTATAGATATCTTTGAGACGATTAGTAAAGAATAAATTATAACCTGACCATGAAAATTTTGATAAATCATGCATTTGTACTGTTATATATATGATAATTTTTCGATAAACAAACACAATGAGTTAAAATTCTTTTGTTATTAAGTAACAATTAAGAATGAATAATTCCATCATTATCAAGAACACAAAATAAATATTTTTATCTCTTTCAAGTATTTAACCTTTAAGGTACATATGAATGATAATGCAGATTATTAAGATGATGGATTGAGCAACTTAACATGAAAATCTTAATCCATCATAAATATAAATAAATAATATATCTGAAGGTAATCGTAATCACGTAAAATTATTATCAACAGTATGTAATCAGATTTTTCGGTGTCAACGACTTTTTGCCAACTAATGCTCTGCTCACGAAAATCGGCCGAGAAGCATGTGAAGCTCGATCACCTTATCAAGTCGTCTGCAGCAACGTACTATTCATGATAACAGGTTACGACGCTTCATTACTTAATAAGGTTAGTATGCAACGTATACAAAAAAGACGCGCAAAAACATAATAAATAAAAAAAATTAATTAGAATATTATCTAATTCGATTAATTAAGACAATTTTTAAATAAGCAGCTTATGTTATATAGATTATCTCTTACACTGCATTTTTATCTACAATTCACAATATTCTTTTTCGACTTGTAAGATAATATTACAAAAAAAATTTTTAATTTTTATATTCTAAAACATAAAATCATAAATTTGTTACGAATCGTTATTTGAATTAGATTTTTAGAATATATATTAAATAAATTTACAAAACGGATATGCTTCAAAATAGGATGCTTACAAAACGAAAGCAGGCTATTTTGAAGTACAAATAAGAGATTTACCATACCAATTTCGTTTAAATATCAGTAATACCGCTTTATTATTCGGACATGGGTTCAGCACACAAAAATCGTAAAAGTTCATGATGCAATAAACCATTTCGATTCATGTATTTACAACATTTGTTTGTACTACTGTACTCAAGCTTTTCAATTAACTTTTTGTTTGTACCTATCACGAAAGGTAGTCACAGGCACTTGTTTACATATCGATGGCAAACGATAAATACAATTTTTCTACCTTGAAATAAAATTGATCATACATTTCATTTTTTACAGACGACCATTCCGATTCTCCTTGCCCACTCACCTGCCGGAAGCTCGATCAAGCAATTTTTCCATTATGCGCAAGGACACAATGCGAGTAAGTCTTGATTAAACGAGAGAAATATATATATATATATATATGATCTTACTAGAATACGTGTACGTGAATAATCAATTTCCACGTTTTCCAGAAAAATTTCGCCAATTCGACTATGGATCTGAGGAAATAAATAACATCTTCTATAATACCACTGAGCCGCCAGAGTACAAGGTGGAAAACGTTAGGATTCCCGTTGCTATTTACTATGCTGATAATGATCTGCTGACGGATTCGAGGGTGAGTCTTAATTATTCAGTAAAGAGATATTAATTGAATACAATGAATGTACGTATCCTAACAATTAGTATAGGTGGGAATAATTTTTAACTCACTTTTAATGTACTAGCAGTGTCGGTACGCGCTGCACGCGCCCTATCGTAGGTCAATCAAATTTTACACGTCCATTTCAAATCGACCAATCACGATCATTAGAGATGACCATCTATAACCCATCTCTTTTTTATATAG
Source organism: Torymus tubicola (assembly GCA_035583055.1). Taxonomy (NCBI): domain Eukaryota; kingdom Metazoa; phylum Arthropoda; class Insecta; order Hymenoptera; family Torymidae; genus Torymus; species Torymus tubicola. Next base: position 2,875 of record JAWWEQ010022838.1, on the reverse strand, counting down.
GATATAAAAATATCCTGGTAATACTTAAACATTTCACGCGGGCAAAATTAGAACGTAGGGTCTTTATCACTTTCATAAATTGCTAAATAATAAAATAAAAACACGTTAAACGTTCATAATCTTTAATGAGAATTATTATTAAAAGTATTGTTATCATCTATGAATCAAACCTTTATTTATTTAAACATTTATCTAGCTTCCATAAAGTAATAACTGCGCACTTAATCGATGAAAATTAATTAATTTCCAATATAATGAATGCGGGTACTTCGCATCCGCTATATAGAATTGTAATAAAAAATTACTAATTGGCCTGAAATACAATGTATTATATCTATGGCTTCCCGGAATAACCATATATCTGCACTTTTCATAATTTCGAGAAAATAAAGTTTTTAGTTTCGCATCGGTGTTTGAAATCAAGACGAATGAAATTAAATGCAGCACTGTACATATATGATTTCATCTAAATGACTTATTTTTTACCACAGTTACTGAATCAATTAGTAATCGTGTCTCAGAAATTGACTGTCACTTATATGATTATTCCGGGAATAAAGAAAAATTTTACATAGTTATATGGTTTTTCCAATTTCAATGGCACTTATATTGTTTTTCCAGTAACTTTTTATTCATATTTTGAATTGTTGATAACCTAAATTAGTCACTAATGTTTCTGACATTTATGAAATATCAGTGTAATTACTTCTCGGAGTCTTGACGTGTATCGTTCTTCCGAAATATTGAATGGAAGCAGTGCAAATATATGGTTATTTCGAGGAAATGCAATTATATTGTCTTTCCTTGTGCTCATTTGAGAAAAGGAGTACACTTTATTAATTTTGGTTCTAATTACATGATAGAGGACTATACAAAAGTACAGAAAATCACATAAAATCAATTTTCAATAACTTGTTACTTATATCGTTATTCCGCAAAGCCATGGATATAATTTGCTAAATATTACAGGACGTGGAGATGCTGGCACAGCGGTTGCCGAATCTGCGCGTACTCCACAAAGTTCCTGATGACGATTTCAATCACATCGGGTTCGTGTACGCGCGTGAAGCTGCTGAGCTCATCTACACGCCGATTCTACGGTACCTGAAGAACACCACTATCACGTAACACAGCCAGCAAGAGAGCAAAACGAAGGAAGGAAAGAAGAAAGAGAATAATTGACTCCTCGCTCCCGCACCTCGTGCATCATTTGCATCGCGATATCACACGTTCTCTATCACACATATAATATATACCTAGTCATTTATAAATATTTAATCGCTATGGTGTGTAAATATTGATGAGCCCATTGTATGCGCCGACATATATTATAGTTTGTACATGTTGTCCTCGTTGTCTGCAGTAGTTTTGTATAAAGTAGTGCGTTTCATTAAACTCCGTTTTTTTATTTACCCTCATGAGGAAAGAGAGCAGAAAGAGTAAAAGAATGTTCTCTTTTTATTATATGCAAGTGAGGTTGCGTCGTCCTGATAGTTATACGTGTACATACGCGTGCGAACAGCCTTCCTACACCCGCACTTTAAATGCAATCGTTTGAGGAGAAAAAATCTGAAAAATATCTGCGAGTTACGGTTTTAATGCTGTAGGGCAGACTGGGGTAAAACCGTACACTTTTTCAAAATTTTTTATTAAGAAATAGATAACAAAACAATAACAATATTCAATATTAGAATTGTGTTTAGTTTACTTTTATGTAACTGAAAATCAATTTGGAGTAAAAAGAGTATTTGTAAAAAATGTTATTACAAAGAGAACGAGAGTATCTGATTTTACCCCAATGAAAAAATTGTCGGGGTAAAACCGGATACTCTTTATTCTTTAGAAAATTAATTTATTTTTTGCTTTTTTACTCCATCTATCTACTAGAATTGACAGCAAGCCTTTTTTAAATCTTCTTTTTTTATCCAAAATATTTGATTTTGCAAAAGAAATCAATTTTTTTATCAGCATTGCAAAAAGATTTTTTAATATATTAACGCCTTTTTATGCCAAAAAATAAATAAATTTTATATAGATAGTGCATAAACATTATTGCATTGAATGTATATTGTTGTTCAATTTTAGTGTTATATTAACAATAACATATCCGATTTTATTTCAACCTTCAGTATCCGGTTTTACCCCAAATCTTGAAAAAAAATAATTATTCATTTTTTACAATCACAAGTTAAAGTGAATACCAAAGGTTATATATTTGCGAAAAGAATATGTTGCTTGCCAAAAGATTATGTGCACAATGATAGTTACCGGGAACATAATCTTGAAAGCTAAGAAATCTTTGATTTGATCTCTTCTGAAGTCATCATGAGGCTATTCTTAACATGACAATCACATAAAAAATGGTAATAGGCTATGTGTTTTATATAGATGGTGCTAGTAGTAACCGAGAAATTGAGATTTACGGTTTTACCCCATTATGCAGTTTTACCCTACTCTTCCCTATATGTAAATAGATGCATGGAAAGGCTTTGATCATTATATTTTTTTATTTTTGGACGAATGTGTATTTATTAGGAAAACAGTTTTTGACACATTGCGGTAAATATTCATAATCGTATTGGGTATCATATTGTCTTTGTACTGGAATACCTCATTGGAGCATCGACGCAGCTCCGTCGAGCTGTTCGTACGGTGCAAAGTGTACACTTTGCACCTTCTGCGAGGCCAAGGGCCTCGCGCACTGGGTAGCAGCTCGCTATCTGTAGCTGCGTGGTGTCCTGTGGACGGCCGAGCAACCGCCGCGGCTCGTCCGTGACAATAGATATACGTCCGATAATAAAAAACCGCTGCTAACTGCTTTAGCAGAATGCTTTCTCAAAGAGAATTGATAAATTACATCAAATAATTTTTTTAA
>JAWWEQ010022827.1:0-27977 GCA_035583055.1 Torymus tubicola | reverse complement strand
TAAGGCCAGAGTGGCGGCGGAGAAAACGCATGTTACGGTTATGGTATTCTTCGACTTTTCGAAAGCATTTGACAGGGCAATACATGTCAAATTACTTAAAATTCTGAAGAAACTTCATTTTTCTGACAATGCAATCAAATGGATTGAGTCATACCACTCTAACCGCTCTCAAGCTATCAAAATCTCAGAAGGAAATCAATCTTCAAGGAGACCTGTTCAGCGAGGTGTTTCGCAAGGATCAGTCCTCAGACCTCTCCTCTTTTTTATTTATATTATATTTTTCAGATCTACTCTACGGGTCTGTGGGTACAACATATTTGCAAATGACATCACGATTTTCAAGTCTTGCCACCCAAGAAATCTGAATGAGGAAATTCAGAAAATTAATTAGGACATAGACCGGATTGTTAAATGGGCAAAAAATCTGGAACTGAGACTAAATAGCACCAAAACAAAGGTACTTATTGTCGGGACGAATGCTAACATCACCTCCAACGTTGACCTGCGAACGACATCCAAAATCAAAGTCGAAGGAGTTGAAGTACCCTTTGCTGAATCAGTAAAATATTTAGGGATAAATCTAAGGCCTAACTTATCCTGGGAAACGGAAGTCAGACAAAGATCGAGGAAAATCTATGGAATACTACATCAACTTAAGGCCTCAAGACACATTCTTCCTAAGGGCATTCGGACATTGTTAATTTCAACCCTAATCTCTCCCATTCTTGACTACTGCAGTGCTGCAATTTGCGACCTAACTAAGGACGAAGTGAACGTCCTTCAGAAAGTATTTAATTCGTGCATAAGATTTGCCTGTGACGTTAAAAGAACTGATCACATCACTCCTTACTATGCCTCTCTGGAATGGTTAAAAATAAATTCAAGACGGAGATACTTTGTGGCCACGCTCATTTACAAGATTCTTACTACTAATCAGCCCGGATACCTTGCAGAACAACTCACTCTACAAACGTTGCAACCAGAACCCTCAGAATCGATTCCCTAATTATCGATGTGCCTTTCTGTAAGTTGAACTTTAGGAAGGATACCTTTGTTGCCGAAGGCCCCAGAATTTGGAATTTGCTTCCTCTTGAAATAAGAATGGCATCCAATCTTCGAGCATTTAAAAAGCTAGTTTACCAGCATCTATTACTCGTAGAAGATAATATCTGACTAGATATTACCATAACAGTGACATCAAGAACAAATCTCGTCTAAGGTGTTTCCCATGGTTTTTCCTTAGACCGCAATAAGGCGAATGCCGAGATTTTCACAGACGAGCAGTCATGGAATAACAACGCTTATCAAGAGGACCCAAGATTGTTTTTTTATCTTCACTCACCTCTCTTCTTCTTACTTTTTTCTTTTTTTTTTTAATTTGTTTTATGTTATCGTCTATAGATTTTTTTATTTAGATTATTTTAAAGTGTTTGTAACAAATGCGCACAACTATGCTACTTATTGTAATAAACAATGTATTTTTAATTAAGTCTGCGCTTAAGAGGATAGTCTCCTAGAGCGTTAATAAATGATACCACAAATGAGTTTTTGTGGCCATGAATGGACAAGGTACTTGAGTTTAAAAACACTTGACCAGCAAATAGTGTTGATTGTTTTTGTTTTGTCATGCGTGCGAACTTTTTGAAAATATATGTGACAAACGTACGTCAACACATATTAAGAGGATGTTGCCGATACTGTAATTGTAGAGAGATAGCGTTATTAATCAAGCATATTACAAAGTTCAAAATACCGTCAAATTTTATTTTATTAAATTCGAATTACCTTAACTTAACAAGCCGAACTCTGTCAATAACAATAACGTTTTTATATGAAAATTTAAATACTTATAGTAAAAGGAATCAAGCATAATATTCTGACAAGACAGTACTCTTAAGGAAATAATGAAATAAACAATAAAATAAAGGATTTTAAAACAAAATATATGTATTTTTCAAGGTTTCATAGTAAAAAATATAAAACAATAACAAGCAAAAACAAGGTTAATAAAATTCTGCATAACAACAAAAGCGAAGGTAGTTTTTGAGGGCAAGATGGAACACTTTTCTATTTTCTCTAGTCATATAAATGAGGTAAGCAGTGCCTTTAAATGTCGTACAGCTCCATGAGCTGACTCAAACAATCCCCTTTTTGTTTACCTATTTTATCGACTTTACAAGTAACTGTTGGCTCAAATTAACACGATCAGCTTTTTTCGTATTTGTTTAGTGTCAAAAATATTATTTATGTTTTACAATAAATAACTCAATTGTAAAAATAATTTCTTTAAATATAAATACAATAGAAGGCTCCTACAAAGTTTGAAGTAAGTGATCGCGCAACCAAAAACGAAAATAAACACGTTTACATCTATTATAATATCCGACTAATTGGGTGTTTCGTTTTGCCCGGGTCTACTATAATACAATGACTAAATATTCAACAAGTTTACTTCTGAGATAAATACTGATATAGGTGATGTAAACATATAATAATACTTAAATAATTTCACAAAAACCTATATTAAAATATGCGACTTATAAACACAATGTTATTTTCCACTACTCTTTGTATATCTCTCGTATTTCAAAAATATCTTATAATTAATGTAGATGCCGTTACAACAATTGATATTAAATATATCACATTAATTATTAAGTGTCATGTGTTCTCATTAAATTTTCATAGATGGCTTTTTAAAATATTTACATACACACAGGCAGATTATTTAAGAGACCGTAAAACGGGTTATCACTTTATACATACGTGAATAATTTTTCCTTCTTTTTTAATTTATAAAATGTCAATAGTTTTTAATCTCTTTTTTGTACTAAAACATAATTACTATCTTCTCCCGATAAAATAAAACTTTTAAGTCAAAACATTATAATTAATTTAAAATAAAAAAAGAATGTCTTCCTTTGTATTGCGTCAATACTTAGCTTAGGTTAAACTAAATTTAAACTGACTATAAAATAGTAATTACAAACTAGTATCGATTAAGGTTTATTTGAAACATTGAATAATAATAAAGCATTTCACATTCTTTGAAAAGTAAATGACGTTACTATTTTTTAACATTTATGTTGATACTATAATGAAATAAAAATTTCTTTACAGATGCATATATATATATATATAGTTTTCTTATAACGAATCCAAAATATTGCGTGAGTCTATTGTTTTTTATGAATTAAGAAGATAAAGGTAACCTTTTTGGTCAAACTCTAAGTGATTTTTCATATCTTGTTTGATCCTAAATACTACCGGCCAACTTCCAAGTTAGTCTTCTATTGAACCATAACTTTGCTATAGAGGGTATTAAAAATCTCTTAGACCCCAGTACATAGCAAAACACAAAAGAATTTATTATATAGAAAAATATCTTTAACTTAAAATTTTGATTAAGATTTAAATATTAAATAAAAATTAAGTTGGGCATTGTGTCGTAATGATTTTAAATAAAGGAAAAAATCCAGGTTTACTTGGAGATAGTATTTTGTTTCACTTTATTAATTGATTTTTCACGTATTAAAGTGTATTAAAAAGTTTCTATTTTATGTTTTTATAAATTAATCAAGTCACTAAGGATTGCTCTAATACTTCTTACAAAATTTTGAAGTATTTTGAACTAATAACACGTTGCACATGTTTTTTGTATTCGTATCTAAATTTTTTAATCAAAATGTTAATAACAAATTAAAAAATAATTTCAACAAATTTTTGTTTGCTCATACAAAACTTCTTCTGCTAATGTTGATTATACAGGAAAAATGTTACACACTTGTCAAGTGGGTGTACGACTTTTGAATCCATGGGCCTGTGTTTAATTTTCTAAAGCCCCCCGCAAATACACGAGGGGGAAGCTGCGCCTGAGCAGCTGTTTATCCCACTGGAAATTTTACGTCGATGACGCGCTAAACAAAGATACGAGAATCGGCTGTGTCTCTGCATGCGTATTTAGGCGCGCGGCTGTATCCGTGTGCAGACGCGGCTGTGTGTACGTACGATTCTAGTAGCGACATCATAGTTCAAATAATATTTCTCCATTTATCCGTGCGTAAACATTGGCATCAGTACGTGAATCGTTACATTTTTATCCGGAATCATATTGCGAAATCCTATATATTATTAGGTGACAAATTTTATTTTCGTCATAGTTCTCCGCCGGTTAGCGGACTTTGTGACTCGACACTACTTTAATTAAGATTCCTACCTATAGTGAAGATATTAATGTGGAACTTTTAATCTGTCACTTTCCTTATAATTGGAATTCTAGCTCATGAATTATTTATAATGTAATAATAATACCAATAGTTTAATCTTATTTTAATTACATAAGCATTAAATAATTTTAGAAGGTAGCTTAAAAAATATGTAAAATAAAACATTAACCTCTTCCGGTACAATTTATTTTAATAAAATTGTAAATTTTTATTTTCTTTGAGAACTCAAATAAATTATACATTCTTTGAAGGTATCTAAAGAATATAATGTATAAAACATTATTTTAGTTATGATACAAGATATCGTCATAATACAAATTTTAATTTTGTCCACATATTTGAACAAGTATGGAAAGAGATTAATTCCTTAAGAATTAAAATAATTCTTTACCTTAGCGTAAAGAAAAATGTTTACAAGGTAAGCCATAGATGACATTTAGTGAAAATTTATGTATATTCTTGTCAGATACAATTTTGATACACTGATAAAACTTACAATTATTTCACTATTTCTAGACATATGTCGGTTGGTTTTAATGAGAATTGAAACAAAATTACATAACTTTTATTCATAGGCAATAAACAATATCAAAAACATAGTGTGCTCGATATTGTTACAATATCAAATAATACACGTCTATCTTCGTAATTCCTAATAGACGTTTGCCTTTTAAGACGCTTAAAATTATAGATTTATCCACTATACTCAAGAGCCCCTATTATAACTTACACGGTACACGACGTCGTTCGAAGGACGTAACACATACTCGCGATCACAGAATTTCTTCGACTCTGTTACATGAGAGCTTTCCAATTACCTGAAGAAGCTATACAGTGCACACGGTGTAGCCTTAATGAATTTAACATTGGGTGCTAAATGCAGGAAGCCGTGTTCACTTTACTTATCGAGAAGTAGCTGTCCATACTATTGCTAATTGTCAACATAAACTCTTTCTTTTCTTTAACAAAGAATGATGTGTTCGCTTAACTGAAGACAAACTCGCTAACGAAGGAATTCGTTCAATTACATTTGCGCCAGAGCTGAAAAGTAATAGCACAGAGTTCTTCCTATTTCTAAATAAAGCTCCAGCAGCAGTGAAGATCAAAGCTATGCCAGGCACGCGGCTATAAATTAGGCCTAACTGCAAATAGAGAAAGCATCTGTTCAAACAAGTCGTTTGTTCGTACCAAGCGTTCAACGAGGTTGCGAATGAAGACTGTTGCACATTTTTTAGCACGAGTCACGACGAATAGAGTGCATCGTCGTTCGCGCCACTCAACGGTGTCGGTAACTCCTCTAAGAATTGGAAACATCCCAAAGGCGAATATCTATGTGCTCCGAGGGACGCGCAAGAAATATCCCAAAACGAGTAGCGAAACTTCTCCAGCAAAGTTCGCAAATTCAGCACGCGTGTACTAGCTAACCCGGTTAAGCTGTTGTTGCTGCGAGTGCTACTTTTAATAAACAGCCAATCGTCCAAGTGGATTGAACTGGAAGATGATTATGATTAGTACTTTTAACAAGTTGGAAATATCGTCAATTAACAAGTTGGAAATATCGTCAACTTGGACATACTCGCGACTTTTAATTTATTTATCGCACTGATGGGTAAGACCCTTACTGAAGGAAATGTCGCAGAAAAAAATGGAATAACTTCTCCCTCGGAGAATGTTGAATGGAAAGACAAAAATTGTAAAAGCTTCCATTTATAGACTTGGAAGTTAGCGGGACTTCAAAGAAATGCAAACAATCCAGAGAGAGAAGTTGTAGGGAGAATAGAAGTTTTGCAAAGAAGAGAAAAAAAGCTGCATACATATTACTTGAAATGTGAGTATTCAAATGTAAAATTACACGGTTCTGGTTGCAAGTTTTTCAACGAATTTTATGCTAATATTGATTTATTAAAGTAAATACACTGAATATTTATTTAGGGAAATCTTTCAATATTTTTGTTGTACACATCGCAGACTTCCGCAGAATATGCGTATTATTAAACAACATTGACGAATGAATGTACCGAATATTGACAAGTGTAAAATTGCTGGTATAGTGCATTTCATAAAATGTTTTAATGCTCGACCCCAGAAATTCAAATTTCGAAAACATGACATTTTAATTATTTAAATTAAAATAAACTCATCCGAGCACGAACTAAATTATCATTAGATTAGCGAATTGGTAATTAAATACGTTTTCCTAGTGGGTAATTAAAAACTAATGGAAAAGCCAGCAGGAAAAACACTGCGGCACACACACACCCAGACTCACACTCACGAAACGAGTTTCGATTTTTCACAGTTCAAGAACAAGCACAAGAAGGTCAAGGGCTCTGCGTGCTCGGCTCCAATCCCGCGCCTTGTTTCGACGCACACCCGAGGCAGTTCTGAGGCCGAAGAAATCAAAACCCATCTCCCGACGTGCCACAGCAACCGCGTGGCAGGCGGCAGCGGATTCTATTTTGCGCGGAGGCCTCTCTGCGCGCGCAGTATTATTGGATCTAATAAGATGCTGGACGATTAAAAGGTCTCGGCCTCGCGCAGAATGGGCTCGCGGCCGCGCGAGCCACAGCAACTAGCTATGAATTAAACTCACTTTGCTATCGGCCGAATGGCATTCCGATACGCGCAGTAGGAGGTGGTCGTGCCCGCGCGGCGATAGTTTTGTTCGCTGCTGTTGCGCGCGTTTCTCTGCATGCATGTGCGGCTAGACGGGCCAAGAGAACCTCGGGCCATTTCGCGTGGAGAAGTCAAGAACGCTTTTATCATCGAAAAACGAAAGGGTGTCAAAACGTTCTTTTACACGACGAAAAAAGTGAATCCTACATATGCATATACTTTTTTCCGCTACTTCCTGTTTTATGTTCTACTTCGAGATCTAACAGGAAGTTATTATTGAGAAAGTTTTGCAGAACTAAGTTTTCCACAGTACGAATGCACTCTTACTTGTGAAACAAATACGGGCCAATATTTTTATGAAATTGTTGGTAATATTAGAATATACAGTATTTTTATTCGTAGATGCTCAAAAGATATGCAATAAAACTATATCTTTTTTTTGCAATATGTTGCTCTAGATACAATAACAATGTTTTTAGAATAACTTACCAAATACTTACAAATTATAAATTTAATTTGTGTGAACTACAGCGACTTCAATTCTATTTAAGATTTATTGACAATAAATCAGTCTTATAAATAACTGTTTAATTTAAATTTTGTACTCTAGAATTTACAAAGCAATCACATTATGCAGAACATCAATGTAAGAAATATTAAAAGAGCAACGAATTGAACGAAATTAAAGACCTTTTAAACTCGCGTTAATGAACTAAAGTAAATACTAAATTTAACCAGAAATCATCAGCTATGGAACAAAGTCAATTGTAAATTGAAATCTCTACCGTAATTCGTTTGTTATTCGTTAAACTGGGTTTAAAAGAAGATTTTATAAATGATACACAAATAAACAACAAGAAAACACAAAAATAAAATGAATACCCCAACCGAGGGAGTATTGAATAGCGAATTTCAAATGAAATATTTTACGTTAATTGAAGTGAATATTTTATGCGCAAAACGTTTCAATTAATTACAAATAGAAGTGACCGACGAGAATAAGCAAGTTATCGGGTAACATTACCGACATACAGGAGAATGTAAAGCATTTTAATGTGTATTGGTACGTAGTTTCTATTTATAAAAAACAAATTATTATACATTATTATACAAAATGTATCTTCAATTCAATTTTCAACTAAATGTTTTACATTTTTAACGTACTTATTTTGTTTTCATGCAACTTCTTTATAAATGTTAGTTGAAAGAGATGTGTCATGTTGCCGTACAATATTTTTCGTAATAAAAAACATCTGTTGTCATTGTATTTTTGCAAAATAGTAATCGCGAAATAGTTACTTTTATGATGGATATTTTCATTTCATGTGTGTTTTCATAAAATAATATGCGTACTTTAAAGTTATTTCAAAAAACGAGTTTTCAAATAATAAAGAAGTATGTAGCACGTACATCAATCAATTTTAACAAACATCATTTTTTTTATATTAAATAACGTAACCAAATTAGTTTTTAATCGAAAAGTACTAAATGCTTCGACCCTAGATATACCATATTTGAAAATTGATTTTTCATTCTTCTAGGACTCTTATACAATTTTAAAATAACGACAATTGGGTATCGAGAAAAATAAAGTGACGATCTTTTTAAATATGAACTACTTTTTCGTAGCAACTTGTGAATCTTATTCACGCTTGTAGGTTACTGGGATAACGACCCAATTCCGAAAGGAGTCCGCGAAAATTTTTGAATTATGTCTCAGGTAAAACGTGTTAAAAATATCAACTTTAAATTTAATTATCGGTGCGCTATGATTTCGAAGCAACACTACAGGACATCTCAATGCAGAACTAGCTTTCATCGTACAATCCCGGTCAGTTTTATAAAGATTTCAACGTATACCGAGCGTGTGTGTCGCGAAACAAGTAACAACTTTCCTCGACAAGGCAACAGCATGCACACGCATACAGAGACAAGTCATAGACCAGGGTGTATAAGGAGGGCGGCGGAGAAGAAGGGGGAGGGGATCGAAAGGGAGTCATGTTTGTCGGGCAAATAGCCTCGTCAGTGAGTTGTCTGCGGGCCGCGCGAGAAGACACGCTATACCGCACACGCTCGCTTTCACATGTATATCCACATACGCGCGCGTACACACACACGTGCACACGGATGCAACGTGGCCTCGTCGCGCGTCCTGCGCTACTCTCTGTAATTCGATAATAATCAGCGGCGCGCTGCACTGTGCTCGCTTATTCCGCTACTTCAGCTACTGTAGCGCGCGGACGTTTGCAATGAAAACAGAAGCGTGCAGGCGCAGTTGCGTGCACGTATGTGTGTGTGTGTGTGTGGCAAGCACGAGTACCCGATTTTCTTCTCCTACCGCTAAGTCTCGAGAATGAAATTTCACTCCCGCGAAAAGTAATTTCACTCTCGGTTACTGAAGACGAGAACATCTTTTCTGGAGAGAACAAGGGAGCCTAGAGGAAATTAGCGCGCGAGAGTCCGGACGTGCGCTTCGCGCGGATTTTTTTGTATCAACTCTTTCCACATGTTGCAGCTGGTTTCTTTCTTTCCATCGGAGTCTACGATTAAAGGAGCGTTTAAATGGTTTCATTTATGCTTTTAAATTAAATTAATTTAGTTTGTAATTCTGCATCGTTTTATTTCTATAACAAATATTTTGTTATATTTTAATAAAAATAAAAAAAGTTAATTATTGTATATTTTTCAGTCTGAATACATACACCTTTATCTTCAGTATATTTGAAGTAAAGGATAATGCAATTATATAAACTATTAAATCGTTTCATTGTTCAAAGATCTTATATTTTTACGTACAACTTAACCCGTATCTTAGGACAAAAATATCCACAAGATTATGTATCTTCTTTATAGTGTTTATCCAATAAAATTTTAGCATTGAAATTTCGCTCATAAAATGAACAATATGAATTTTGAAAAGTGGAACAAAAGCATAACGATGAACGCTCGAAACAGTTTACATTTATTTTGCAGTAAAATCAAACGACGTCAAACATTACAAAGTTTCAAAGCACCGCTCCCAAAATATTTGGTTTTCAAAGTTTGTTTTTAATGACGTGCCATATTCATATGCGCGCGTTGCTCGTGATTGAAAGAGAAATCTTGAATTTTTGAATCTACCAATTAAAGTGGTACAAAATGAACGTCTTGTTATTAAAGTTGCAGAAGATATCGGGAGAATTTTTAATTGTACATCTCTTATTATTCCTTTAATAAGCCGTTTTTACCTGGCAGTATCCACATATAATAATAAAAAATCCCAGTGGGTGTGGAATCTCTAAAGCTCGTTATAGCTTTTGCAAATTAGGTCGAATCTCAGCGTTAAACAAACCTATCCAGAAAAAGTTCGAGGATCAAGAAGTAAAATTAAGTTCCAAACATCCACGAAGTGAAGAAGAAGCCAACACGAAATTCGATTCCTCGTCTGGCAATATAAAAAAGCTGTGTACATATATGTATACGTCGCAGTGGCCAAACACACACCCACACTGAGTAAGAGAGAGAGAGAGAGAAAGAGCGGTGGCGACCTTCTCCCACCCCCTCCCCTTTTTCAAGAGCAACCTTCTCTTTCTCTCTCCCAATCCCCTCGCGCGCGTGCGACCCTTTTTCCCTCCTTTTTAAAGCTCGAGCCTCGAAAGAACCCAGTGTAGGTGCGCAGCGGTGGCAGCAGCATCAGAATCTCATCTTCCGCGTATGCGCGCGCGGCTTTCAGGGCGCAAAACCGGTTTCTCCTCAACAACACACACCTCTATCTCTCGGTCCCACACACGCGCCCCGCATACGCGCTTATCTCGCGTTCTCTCTCCCCGGCCCTACCACCCCGTCCCCGTCTCGCTTTCTTTGACGAGAACATTTTTTTCTCCCTCCCCTCGCGCCTTTCGAGGCCAAACAACGGCTGCATGCCGCATATAGCGCGTGGGTGTAGTACGTGCGCCGCGCACCGCTCGGAAAAGTCGGCTAGAGTCACTCCGTGTGCGCGCGTACCTAGCCCCTGTGTACGCGGCAAGTTGAGGGGATTGACGGATATGGACCGAAATAAAAGAAACATCCTCGGGGAGTATCTGAGGCTCCGTTAAAAAAAAGCCGCCGTTCTTTCGGAATTTCCTATACACGCTCTTTTTATACAGGACGGCGTTGCTCAGTTCTCTCTAACCCTTTAACATTATTACAAATACTTTTTGGATTCGAGTGGAAGAAAAATATGTAACGGAAAATCTAGAATGTAGTAGATGTATTTTTATTTTAGTTTGGATTTAAGCTTCGACTTTTCGTTTTGTCAAATTTAAAGCCGGAACTAAATTCGAATCCGCCTTCTTTTCTCCCTTTGCACGTATGCAAAACCATACATCTTCTCTCTCACGAGCTGCACTGCACGATCTACGTATAACTTCTTCTTTTTTCCTGCGGGCGAAACCAAAATCGCAGTGTTTGGTAAGCAAACGCAGGCGTGCGCCGGCCCGCGAACGTACATAACCCCGCGGGGCGAGATAAGGAGGAGATTACTTGTTTTCGGATGCGACCCGGGGTACAAATGGTTGATTTGCCCGCACGATTGTTGAGAGAGAAAATACTCGCGCGTACTGTCGGACGCAGACTTGGATTTCGCTCGCCCTCCGTTTTACTGCTTTTTCAGAGCGGGAGCTTCGTTATGACCGAAATTTTCGATCCAGCGTTTTAATAAATTTCAATGCTACCTCGAGGTCGCGGGATTGGAATTCCTATGCGTGGGTGTCTACGAGCTTCGCAAAAACTCGAGGATAGAGATGACTCTTCACTGATCTCGATGAAATTTTGCAATCATGTGTAACGTAAATTGGCATGACTAAATTAAAAAGAATTCATAAATAAAACGTACAAGAGATTTTCCCTAAATCTATATTTTGAAAATACTTCAACTTTCTATAATAATACAGAAATAGTATTATTATGAACAATATAAATCCTTATTTAAGAGTACATTCAAATTAATCTTATTTCTGGCACTTTGCCGTAAACAAACAACCTCGCTTCAAATAATAAATATCTACAATTTTCAAGTCAAATAAAAAATAAAATTCGCCTTTATAATTTCAAGTAACTAAATATACTCTTTTAATTATGAACTAGTTATATTGATACAGATATTAACTTTTAGATTATAATTACGTATAGAAAAAGCGTTGCGCACTATACTTGCTGCCCTCAGTGCTGCCCCCATAATAAAAGAACGTCGTCCTTCGTGGTATGAGTATAAAGCAACAAAATAGTTCTAATTAATTATTATAATTCGTTTTTTATAAAATCTAATAGTTATAATTTTTGCTATTCTCAAGAGCTCAATATCGATCAACCTAATTTTTTACAAAATGGAAAACTAACTGTAGAAAAAAGAGGATGTCTTTCAAGTTCTACTCCGATAATCGTTCTGATACGAGATTCTAATGTTAAATTAGATTTATAATGAAAATATATGATACAAAATGTATTCAATATAATACTATAATTCATCTTATTATGTATGTCAAGCTAAATAAATATATCGATATTTAATTGATTGTAGAAATTTTAAGTCCGAGAAAGATTTTATGTGCTCAATATAAAAATCAACAACCGACAGTTTGGCAGGTAGCGCAGTCGCCACTTCGGTCGATCACTGTAGTTAAGCAGCATTGGGCGCGATTAGTACTTGGATTGGTGACCGCGTTTTATTTTCTGCGACACTTTGTGATCTGTTAGGTGTTCAATTGCCTCTTTTAACAAATTGAAAGGGATGTGTGTGGATAAATACAGTTTTAATATCAAAGCCTGCGGACTTAAACATCCAAACTGAATTAATCTAATTTTGATTCAATTTATTGCACGTGGTTTACCTATAGATTTTGCCGCCCACAGACATATAAGCATAGGCAAATGCGGAATGGAAAACAATGTAAAAGAAGAATCCGCAGGAAATTATGTAAGTTATATGTAATAAAATAGGTACAGAGAAATAAAATTGTGAGAGCCGACGCTAGGCCAGTAGGCTGCCGCGTGGAAACCACCATGTTTTTTTTATAACAATCACCTACGATATATTACTACTTAATCACTAATATATTTATATCTTATTACAAATAATATTTTTGTGTTTAAATTGAATTTAATATTGTTTCATATTATCTGCGTTAAAGTTCGGTTAAACTTTAATTCATTAAAAACAAAGATTCGTAAATTTCTTCTTTTATTATAATTTTGTTAACTTCCGCATATCAGTGATGTTAAGGATATAACAAAACAAATGACGCGCTTCGCAAAACACAAACACAGGAACAGTAGTACAATATTGTCATAAAAAGGCAATAAAAATTGTAATCTGCAGCGTGTAATTCAAACCCTTACACGTTTTACAACGCAAGCTCATACCGTCGCGACCTAATTACTTTTTAAGACGGCTGGATCTAAAAAAGCATATCAAACACGAACACGAGAAAACACTCAGTTTCGCGATTATCTCCACCGACATCAAACAAAATTCACTTTGACCAGCGAGTCGCCTTTAAGGTTTTTATAATCGCGCGCGACGATCAATTTCTTAATGCACACGTCCCCGCTCATATAATAGCAGTATAACGCATTACTGCACGATTTCTCCTCCTATTGCCACCCTGTTATTGACACAAAATCAATGTACGTAAGAAAATGTGGACACTGCTCAACTACGTAGGTGCCAACTGCTTTGACACTCGGAGAAGAGTTATTTTTTTTTATCACGGTTAATTTTTGTGTACTTTGGTAACGTGCATTAATTGGGCGGAATTCTCATGGGTAGATAGAGCTGCATCGCGATATTGAAACTTCAGAATTAATCCTAGAAAAGCAACTTTACTGGAATTAAATAAGATTTTATAGTACATTGCTACTAGTGTCTGTTTTTCTAAAATCAATTGATTCAGATACATCTAAATACTTCGTCGCAAAAGAAATATATTTCATGTATACACACAATTTGTGAAAACTAAATTTATCATTGAAACTTTTTAGGTATAATAAAGTATAGTGCACATCAATTTTTCCCCTTTATTTAACCTGTCGTTTGTAACGTCAACACTACGGCATACTTCTCAAGACATTCATGAAATATAGATTATTTTTTCTATCCAAATATCTCCCAGTATAATTATAGAAAAAGGTCACGAGCACTATTTTTCCGCGTATAGGGCATGCGCGCGAGTAGAATGACGTAGTCGCTATAATGCGAGGCACCTGCACAGTCATTTAGATAAAACTTGCTATGTCTTTTAAGCTCCAATAAAAAATGTAATTTCATAACTTAATCCAAACAAAAATTTTCGGCCCAATTCCATTGTTATAGATATTATTTATTAATCTATTGCTTCGACGCGTCAGTGTGGTTTAGCCTACATATTTTTCGTAATTACGCATTAATCGTTAAATAAGAAAAGCTATACAAAAGAAGTTTGGAAAATAATCCGTATGAAGAGTTTTTTCTCCGTAGGGGCACACAATGCTCTTTCTATAGAGACGCGACGCCAGAAATGCAATCCTTTAAAACAGTCGACCTAAAATATAAAGGAAAGAGTGCATTCGATGTCTCGTTCGTCATGCGCGAATTTTGTCGAACGTATACTTTATATCTCTGGCGCAGATCTCTCAACTTGTCAGCCGCAAAAATAGACCGTAAAAGACAATCGCTCCACCAATTTTCGTTCCCGACAGCTGCTAAATCTCTTAAAAATAATCATCGTCGAAGGTAAAACTCTTCATTTCTCCCTTGGTAAACAAGTAGTCGTCCGAAATAACGAGTTTCTTCCCCCCCAGAAAAAAGTGAATCAACTTTTTCGTCGTGCAATCAGACTCATCTCCGCGTCGCTTTCTTCTCTCTCTCTCTCTCTCTCTCTATCTCTCCCTCGGCGCACTAACGAAGGTTGCGAGCAAATAGGAGCATGTTGCTTAGGTCCTTCTCTTTTCCCCTCGTCATTGCAGGCTTTCTTTCGCGCGCGGCTGGCGTAACAGAAGTGCTGCCGACGACGACGTCGACTGCTGATAGCGTTCCAAGCGCTCTGACGTTTTGATTTATCGCGGTCTCGAAAATTCACTCGGGACATTATAAATAATACATAAATGTGGTTCCACGCTCGCGCGCACTCCTATGCGTGCATACTTAATTTGAAAAAGGCCTTTTTTGAGTTATCGCTTGAAAATCGGAGTAAAAATATGCAGCCTTGACTGAAGGTGTTCGCGTGAATATTACGAAAAGCTGACCGTGACGCAGCCGACGCTCATCCGCAAGTTATTATTTGAAATGTGAAGGAACGGGTTGAAAATAAACTTTTTTTAATAGAAAGACACGATTGCAAATCTTTCTAAAGCGTGTATCTTTTTATCGTATTAAAGCTTGCAATTTAAAAGATAGCGATTTACGAGCAAATTAAAAGAAATTAACCGACGTTTACCAACCATAAAGTTTCGAAAACATTCACACAGCAATTGTATCTATGTATAAAGTTCATGTCTGAACGGATCCGACTATTTTCTACTTGAAGCTACATAACAGATGCAATTTCCATATAAAGTGAATATAAACTGCCCTTTTCAGCGTTCCCATCAATTACGGAAGTTGTTCTTATATTTATGTTATGCTCTTTTACGCTTTAGTATATGAATATCTTAATGAGAAAGATTATATACAGTTTAAGTCGATAATCGTTAACAACTTTTATTATTTATAATGTATGTATCTTTACAGTTTTTATCTAAGCTTATTAATGCGCATTAATTAAAAATAATTCCTTTCGTACAAACGAAATTCATCAAATATTTTCTTGTCATTCATAAATATGTTTTAGTTTAGTTCGTATTATTAAGATTCTATTATAAAATATGCGTTTTTTATATCAAAAGGTGTTAATACATCCGAGTAAAAAAATACAGTATATAAATGTGAGGTAAAGAATAAAAAGATTTACATGTAAATTAATTTACATACTAATTACACATCATCGTAATAATGATTAACTAAAAATATGAAAATGATACGTAAACGCATCAATTGAAGAAAATATACTTGTCAAATGATATGCATTCATTTGAATTTTGCAAATTTTAGAAATATGAATTGTGAGTTTGCCACTCGATAAAACGGCCTTGTATACATATCAAAAATAAAAAAAAACCTGTTTTTTCGACCTCTATACAATTGATTGATACTGAATGAATGTGTCCCAACAGCAACAGAGGCAAGCCTTAAAACACAGGCCGACGGTAGCACCAGCAGGATCATTAACCTTTAGCCGTGACAGTGAGAAATAGCGTCCGAACTTAATCGAGAAACAAGTATAGCGTCGCATATATCATCGACAGGAGAAGCCGCACACGTGCACGTACACATAAGTATACTTTTGTCGATAATACCGGGCTGCCTTAATTTTCTCGAGCCTCGTTTTCAATGCGCGCTGACAATGAGCTCGAGCTAAGCGCGCGCTCGCGTCTAGGTATAGCTCTCCCTTCTATACGCGTATACATATTTTGCACAGTAGGCATGCTAAGAGGTATAGAGGAAGAGAGGGAACATGAAAACATCGCTGCCGTCGTGCACTGACACAGCGAAAATTACCCGCGCGAGCGTACGCGTAAGAGGGGCTTTTGCCCGTACGCGAGCACTGTTATGAAGTAGATGTACGCATTGTTTGTTTATCGCGCGAGCGAGAACGAGGGCGACGTATTTTTCGTAATGCCGAATTTTAATGTATACGGCTATACACGCGCGACCTGCTATATTTTCGTACCTGCCCAACGTAGTTTGCCTTTCCTTCCCATTTTGTTGATTTCTGTAAGGGGGTTTGCGAACGTGAAAAACAACAGATTATCGGCTTCGTCAATGAAAGTATTACTTGGCTTCAACGTGCTGCTCCGACCTAACTTTAGTTGTGATGTAAGGCTTTTAATTCATTTTTCAAATATCGTATCTCAATATATTATATCATTTTTAAAGTTTCTGCTAACAAGAGCCATTAAAGCTGAATGGATATTGATTTTCTTTATAAAAAAACATACTCCCATTTAAAAATATATTTTTTATTCAGTAAATAATAGTAGTAGAAAAAAGTATCCAGTAGCTACAGAAATATCCATTTTCCTAATTTTGTTGGAAACAAAATTTTCCAATCTATAATAATCTCCGTTATCATATGTAAAAAAAGAGCTTCTATTTATTTTAAAAACGCGGTTTTAGCTTTGTTATCAGTCATAAAGCTATTTAAAAAAAAAGAGTTGTAACATTTTCCGACTACCTCTCTCAGCGCTTTTTCCTCGGCACACATACGCATAAAACTAAATGGAAAGTGCAGTTGACAGTAACGAGAGATTTTCCCTCGTCGCCGTCGTATTTTTAAAGCCAAAGCCCATCGCGTGGAATCGAAAAGTTGAATCTTTGATTTTCGAGTCCTGTGGCCTCGGCTCCGATCTATATATCCCGCGGCCTGGGAAACGAACGTTTTTCGTATATCACAAGACACGAGAGAGCGCCCAAGTAAGTATTTACAGCACGAAAACACAGATCCGCGCGGCGTTATAACGTATCGACGAAAGAGGCGATAGGATGTATAACTTGCGCCGCGCGAGCTACACTGTGTTCGAGGTGAGAGGAGGCATCGTTACCGGCCGAAATGTGTTTACGCTTCTATATACGCGCGCGCCGAGACTTTTCTCTCCCCAGCTCTCGCTCGTATATATCCTACACAAATAACGTTATTTGTTTTGAACCGCATCATCCGGAGGAATAATGCCGTAAATCCACGAGCGGGCGCAATGTTTACTCGATTCAGACCAGCGGGGCTTAGCGGCATTACCGTTGTTTAAAAGTCCCGTAAAATTGCACACTTGAGACCGTTCGCGTCGCCGAATTCAGCGCCGTTACGACGAATCGAGCCAATAAATTCGCTTGCGCGCCCCACACGCCTGTGTTTGACGTTTGAATCTCCTACATTAAGTTGACAATTAATTATACAACACCGGAGCAGTACATTAAACACACACTGCTTGATATTGTTTATTTTAAAAGTTGTGTCAACGTACATGCAAGTCAGAAAATAATTCTTTATTAATAGCAGTATAGGTTGTTTAATTTTATCACCGTCCAAGCGTATATCGATTTGCTCTCTCTCTCTCTCTCGCTTCTCATATATAACACATACAGACGTTCGCGCTCGTATACATACACGTACAATGTTTGCTACTAGGAATTTATCTAATTATTCCCTCCTCAATTGAAATAATCGATAAATTTCTGCTATCTAGCACTCGTGCGCGCCCAAAATGGAATATTCGTTCTCCTGCGCGAAATTAAAACGCCAACCGAAACACGCGACGCGTGCAAGAAACGTAGCAAGTGCACGAGAGAGAATATGTCTCGTTTTTTTTCGCCGCCGCGCCGCAAGTGCCAGTCAATTCCGAGCGGGCACGTTTTTAAAACCTGCCGAATCACTCTCGGCACTGCGAGAATCGAGAGGACGATGGAAAAAGCGAGAAATAACGGGGTTGAAGCGGGGAGGAGAAAAGCCTGTACAGCCGAGACCAAAAGGTAAATAGAGGGAAGGAGGTGGAAAAGCTCCGAACGAGATAGGCTGGGACTAAAGTATACAGATAACAGAGAAAAAGAGCGGGGTAAAAGCGTATATATATATATGCGTATATATACTCATCGTTTGTCAATGCACTGTGTGTCTGTGTCCTATGCATAAGTGTGAGCGTGTGTAAAGTTTGTATAGTTATTTATATATTTATAAAGCCTGGTGAAGATTCGATCGCTCGTCGGAAAGTTTTAGACTCGAATGCTTCTCGCAGAAAAGGAGTGCAACGTTAGAGGAAGAAAGCGATCGGCTCCCCAGCAGGTTGCTGTTATTTGCAGTATATGTACAAGGTGAGAAAAGTCGCGTACACGACACCTACCAAGATCCTCGTGTTGCCGCTTACCGCGACGGCGTCTCTCCTCTCCGCTCCGCTCCTGACGAGCAGCCTATCATCGGCCACCCGCGCCTCCCACGCCAACAGCAGCAGCAGCCGCGACGGCGGCGGCACAGCGACGACAACTGCAGCGAGTAGTAGTATTGCACTCTTCCACGGCTCCGGCACTCGTTACGGTCCACCTCATCGCGCGCGTACACACATACAGCACTGAGCGCGGAGACCGGCGGGGAGTCGCGCAGTAGAAACGGCCGCGGCACGGACAGACAGACGGAGCAGACTGCACCGCCGCGAAGGAGCAGCTCTCGCGCTCTCTCAGTGCGCGCTCGCGCGCGCGCAGGAGAGTTCAGGGTCAGAGTTCACGCGAGGGGGAGAGAGAGGGCTCTATTTACGCGTCGCGCACGCACTGGACACGCAGCCGATCGCTGCCGTATTGTTAGCTGCCGCGGAGGCGATAGTCGGGCTGCTGCGGCCCTCCTGCGCACGTGCATGCCACTCGGCGCGCACGCAGATGCTCTCACAGGTACACTCGCGGCAGACCTCCGCTGCTCGGCTTCTCCTCCCTCCCGCACGCGGTGCACACGCAGCTACCTCCTCGCCGTCGCCTTTCTCTCCCTCGCGCGTGCAGCAGCCGAGTGCTCGGGATTAGCGGAGCGCGGCCGAGGAGAGGAGGGAGAGGAGGAGAGAGGGGGAGCGAGAGAGAAAAGAGGTTAGCGAGCGTGCACGACGCAGGCTGGAAGGGGAGCCTCGTCGACGACACCTGGAAAATCCACTCGCGCAGCGGCGACGGGCGGAGCAGAGTACATGCGCGCTCTGCTCTAGCCTACTGGCAATGACAGTCAGTCCGTGCAGCTCGCATATTATGTGGATAACGCCCGCGCGCGCAGAGTGCAGAAGAGCGAGAGAGAGAACGAGTGGCTGTATATATATGCGAGGCTGGCGCGCGCGCGTCGTATTGACGTTGACGGCGGCGGCGGCCGAGACCCGACTGACGGTGGCGGGGCCAACGCCATGCCGCGCCGCTGCTGCTGTGTGCTGCGCGCGCGCGCCCAGTGACGTAGCATCTGGAAAAGCGCCGACGCCGCCGGGTTTCCCGCGAGAGGGGAGAGCAGCGCGAACCTCCCCGCCGACGCTCGGCGCAACAGCTCTGGCACTTTTACAAGAATTAAATCAGACGCCGCGGGAGGGAGAGTCGGAGAGTTAATCCGCCTCGCGGTTTCGCCAGAAGGACGCGCGCGGAATTTTTCGGAGCGAGTCTCGCAGGAGGCCGGACTTTGACGACAGGATGCGAGCGGCCGTTATATAAAGCTGTTTTTCTGGCCGCATTGTGCTTGCACTTCTCGTTTTAGACATTGCTGAAATGTCGAGAAGCGGAATAATTTTTGCGAGTGCGCTAACGACGATTGTCGGCCACGAATATAGAAGCGTCGTGTGTGCTGACGATAACGAAGAATAAACATGACGCTGATTGGGTAACAATTACATCAAGGGGACAAGTAAATTAGAACCTAGGTTCGAAATTTATCATGGAATATTAGCGCACGGAATACTAACATCCTGTGATAATTAATGGTGCATTCTGAATGAACGAAAACTTTGCTGTACCCCTGTTCTTATAATTCCAAAATAAGAAAAAATGATTAATGACCTTTAAACCATAAATATTTATTTTTATAATTAAATTTCGCGAGCGTTTAATTTACTCGCCCTCATGAAAGTTTAAAATTGCAGTTTAAAATAAATTACTTTGCAATGTCATGATACACATTTTAATTGCATATTATACCATGCCAATAAAGTCTTAAATGATAAAAATTATAACGAGAATTTTAAAGCCATAAAATTGAACTACTTGTAGAGAACATCTTGTAATAACAGCCGTGAGAAAAAGGCGCGCAATTTAAATTCCATTTTCGTAGGGTAAGTACATAGTAATCTCTATCGTACACATTTTTCTTCCCGGTATTGTTAAAATAATTTGAAGCTATAGCTTTAAGGAGTAGCGGATTTTCCTTTGCATACATTTCAGCTTCTCTAAGCTTGCGCGCAGCCCGAAGCTTGATGCGTAAAAAAACGAAAAGTAGGTCAACTCCCGCGCGCACGAGGAGTGACTCTGGATTATATTTTTTTTTATTCGCGGTATAATTTCCCCGCCGCGATGAGTTCTTTTGGCGAATTTTACCCAAACTGCCACGCGCTTATCGGATGATGACTTTGCGGGAATGGTTTTTCGTGCGCGCATTTCTCTTAAGTGGAAGATTTAAGTTTCGCCGAGAACACTTCGCGACGCTGTCGCTGCTGCCGCGGTCATGTCCCCTTCTGCGAGGGCGAGAATGATTTTCCTCTTCCTCTTTCGCTTTTTTTCATTCTTCTTCAATTTTTCCAGACGGTTTTACAGCACCCGGAACGAATGAATTGAAACTGCTTCTACAGTTGCAATTATGAAGTGCTCGTAATATTTATGTAACAGCGAAATGCTGCGCAGTGTACGCTCATTGGAAAAATCAACGTCGACGTAAGGGGAATATTGTGCGACAAGAAAATTCATCTCTTAGAAAACAGAATTTATAAAAATAGTCGTGTTTTTTTAAAAATTGTTGTAGAGTAAATAATTGCATTGTTGAGCGTAAAGAAATCACTCATACTTATAGTACCTGTACTACATCAGTAAAAATGTTAATATTTTTCTAATTATGTATAATCCGGTATAATTAAAAAATATAATCTATATGACGACCTATTCTTATTAAAAAAATTCTTTTGAGTAAAATTTTTGATGCATGAAAAAAATCGCATTTTAAAACAACGATTTAATAACCTTTGAAATGGCACGAAACTAGTCCACCTACACACCATGTCAATTATGGTATAAGCTTCTGGTTGCATCTGTGCGCGTGTACCTTTGAAGCGCTGTAATACATTCTAGATTGTATTCTCGTCATCACCATCGAATAGTAATTTGAGTCTTGGAAATGTAGAATAGACTCATCTTAACTGTACTTCTGCGTACTGCATCTCTTTACATCAAGTTTTGCAATCCTCTGTAAGTATAATAAGTGAAATAATAAACCTATATATAGCTATAGAACGCACGGATCATATATCACCCACCCTCTTTGATTAAAACTCAAATAATCGCACATCCGTTTTCATTTTCTATTGACTTACGCTCTTACTTTCATTATCTCTCCAGCAAATTCATCGACCATTAATCAAAACTTATTCTCTGTTTTCACGTTTACAGAAGCAGAAACCACATTTCTCCTCGTGGAAAATGAAAACACAACGGCACCTCAATGTATCAACTGCAATATACCGCGTCATACGCGCAACATAATAACCAAAAACTATAAAATGAAAATCGAGAGGCTGCGCGTAATATTTTTGTTGCGCGTACGGCCAGGTGAAGCGAAAAAGGACGTATATTTGTCACTCGTCCGTATCCGTGAAAAAGAGAATGAGTCGAAGGAAGAAAAACAGAAACATAGAAAGCGTAGGTCATAGGAATTCCCGGAAGCGAAAGGCGACGTATGCACGGAGTCATCTGTTGAGCAGAAAATAAAAAATCCGATTAAGGTTCTCTACTAAATGTTCAAACTCTCGAGGACATAGTCGCCGGAAGCGCACAGTTCAGATTCCCATGAAAAAATTAGCGCACACTTCTATATATATATAGAGAGAAAGAGTGAGAGAAAGAGAGAGAAAGGGAAAAATTCCTGGACTCCCTCACCGGAGCTGCTGTTGCTGCTTTTTCTCTCCCTTGCTCTTTGTGCGCAGTTCACAAAGCGCCTCGATTTCTCCCTCTCGATACCCCCACTCAGCCATTTTTCTCTCCAGCTCTCATCTCCCCGTATACGATCGACCTGTCCCTTACATTTCTCGCTCGCTCCTGGGCCAAGACTATGCGCGCTGTAGTGCAAGCAACGTTGCGCGGTTGACGAATAAAGGCGAGAAAAATAATGGAGAGGAAGGGAAACATTATTTCGCGTAATTGATTGAGTGTATCCGCGAGAGCTGCGAACGCGTCCACGGGGAACTAACTTCCCGTGCTCGTATAAATAATATTTACGGCCGATACGTGCGCGAGCACACGAACGTGCGCGCGAGAACGCGTACCCTATATACGCTCCACTATTCCGCAGGGACTTTTTCCCGCGCGCTCGCGCGGATTCCGGCCAATGAGTCCTAGCAGATACATAAACACGAGGGATGTGCGCAAAAAATTGGGATCGCCCAGAAGATACCGTTGTTCGTAGAGTGCAAAAACTGACTAAATAAATGTCAAAGCTACGGGTAATTGATATGTAACAAGGGATAATAGTGCTCAAAATTTTCTACGAAAAAATTACATTTTATGATACGAAAAGTTATGAACTATTTTAGATTCGTACAGTTGTACATAAACAAAGGGAAAAAGATTTATAATAAGAAGTAAAATTTCGTATCAAATTAAAGCTAATGGAAACGTTCACTAGAGATGTTAATGGTTTTAGAAATATGGGATTATGACTCCAATGCGATTTGCATAAGCTCTATATCGCGATATGCAAGTAGCAAATGCAAAATCCAAATCGGAAAATTTTCTATATTGCAATTTTCATCTGGATGACTGTTGAATCCTCTCATAAAACTGAAAGTAAATGAAGTATTTAACAGCCCAAGTGAGATGAAATCATTTCTCACGTATTTCCGAATCATTGTAAATGTATGTGCTTTGATTTATTTACTTATATATGCAGCCTATTGACCCACGTGTGACATATACCCTTTTCACACTCGCTTTCGTGGATTTCCATATTTTTCTACTTAATGATGCGAAACTTCTCCAAGTGGCCCCTTTACGGTCTGAACGCGTACGTCATATAACTTGCGGATTTAGAAGCCTCTGTATATTTTATTTTGCTTAATATATATTATATAATAAAAATACCAGTCCTATATGTAAAAGATATTCTCGTCGCATAATCACTGATAATAAACGCAGACTACCCAACCACGAAATTTTTTTCACGCGCAAGCACAGTTCGTGTGGAAATTTTCAACAGTTCCGGAAACCCAACTCAGGTTTACGAGATGGATGCAGCCAGGCGCAAAAGCGTAGGCGGACCAGCGAGTATGTATAAGTACAGAAGAAATTCTTCGAGGCAACACGAGAAAACAACACTCGTGGAAATGAGACTGGGGCGGTGACGGCACTAGTTAGTCACGTATAATTTGACTATGGACAGCGTGAGAGCGAGGCTAATGCAATATATTAGATTGCCAGCGACGGCAGCGAGGCCAAGCTAAGACGTTTTATTAGTTTCCGCTGACGAAAGAAAATAAATAGCACGTAAGCGCGGAAGAGTTGAGAAGATTTTTCGGAGAAATAGCAGAGGGAGGGAGGCGGGCTGAGCAAAGTAAATTAAGGAAAGAAAGTTTCGGAATCGAGGGATTTGTTTCGCTCTGAGGACAGCGCGCGCCGGCGGCGGCGACACTTTCGGGTCACACGCGCTAACCTCGATCAGACGCTGACCTACCACCTGTAGTGCTCTCGCTTTCCGTAATGGACTCGGGACATGAAAAAAGTGATATACCTATCATGTCCTTGAGTATGTTGCGGCGAATGTTCTCTAGAAATGGTACTCTGGAAAAAACTTCTACATGTGCTCAGTAGTCACGATCCGAATAAAGCTCAAGAGGTATAAGAGAGAGAGAGAGAGAGAGAGAGAGAGAGAACGTGAAATTTGTGAAAACTGAGCTACATGCAAATTCAACATTCGTGTCGTTTGCGTCTCTGTATGAAATGGTTTTAACTTTTATTGTTTTTCCAATTTTTTTCGATTCTTAAATTACATATGATTGACTTAATTAGAGTTCGATTTAATGGAGATAATGATGTTTACTAGATAAAAAAGTTCGTAATATAGAATATTCAACTTATAATAATAACCACTTATAACTTAATATTTAACTAATATACAACTTTCGTAATATAGAAAATATATTATTTGCTAAGAAAGTATAATATAATATTAATTGTAAGTATTATCAAAATTGAATATAATTTATGGGAGCCATAAATAAAATCGAACGCAAAAAGTATTAAAAATATACATGTAACATGTTCGACTGGAGGAGAAAGATTCTGAATAAAAGAAATAGTCGGGAACGAAACGAAAAATAGAAAAGAAAAGAAAAAGCTCCTATAGGGGAATGAGCTGCGCGAAAATGAAATAGAACCGAGTACCCTCGTTAGTGACGCGTAATTTAAATGTGGGACCGGTCAGTGCCTTATTAAGTTTTTGTACATGAAGGCGAAAAAGTGGTAATGCGGGAGAGTAAACGAAAAATTGAATTATGGAGAGTATTTCCTTTTTACTTTTTATTTCGCCTGTTCTGCCGAAATGGAGCTTCAGAAATAACAGAAATGCAACTTTTCGTTAAAACATGCTTTTTGATACAATATTATTGATTAGATTTCATGCTACATTTATATACCATAGTATGTTTGATATAAAATCTGAAATTTATTTCGAAGTTTTTTAAAAAAGATATTGTTTTTATAAAATAGAAACAGAGAATCATAATTTACGTTTTGACATAAAAGTATAAAGAATTTTGTAGAAAACGTAATAATATCCCATATCTGTTCGATGACAACAATTTGTGGACTTTACTTAACTGAAATATGCTGCAAATTACTTAAAGCTAATGTTTTAAAATTGAAAATTAACGATTTGATTGAGCATAATTAGTTTAAGAGAAAATATATACTATATTTCAATTATATGAAATATTAAAATATTTGTAATCACATTATATTATATCAGAAAAGTCATTACTTTGTTTTATAATAAAATATCACTAAACTAGTTAGAAGGTAGCTAATACGATATTTGTTTTAAATTACACTAATATTTTGCACCTTATATATATTAATATTCGAATAAAATATAAAACCCAAACATAAACAAACTTCAACGACAAATTAAAATAAGAAAGCTGATTAAATATTAAAGCTCGAAAGTTGCACGTATAGATGAATCGATCAAAAATGCCACATTAAAAGTATCATTGATCGAATTAATATTAAAATTTCGAGGCTATGTAAAAAGAGATACTTCAAATTGTAAAAAATCAATAGTTTATATTCTCCGACTCAATACAGGTTTCAACTAATACTTTTATTTTAACAAATGAAAAAATTAGTACTATAACGCCCTGATTAATTCTGTTAATTCTGTCTATAATGTCGCCTGGAGTTATCTTAACAGTTGTACTATTTATGGATAACTCGGTGTCTAGACGTATAACTAATTGTGGGTTCAAATTGATCATATTCTATGCGGATTCCAATCTTAAGGTACTCAAGTTCTATGTCCACAGAAAATATATAGATTTGCGATTCTTCATTTCAGTAAAATATTACAATTTCGACGTTTACCACAGAAACTTGGAAATAATGTGCTATACAATTATATCCTGAATTCCCTTCGTATTTTCGTAAACCACAGAACAATATTGCGCTATTTCCTTTCAAAGGAAACGCTTACTTGCATAACTAGCGTACCGTAATAGGACTTCAATTTTAAAATAATACAAGTAACTATTATTTTGTGGTATATGAATTTTAAAGAAAAGAACAAACAGAACGGTTAACAAAGCAGTTATAAAAAAATGAACTGTTTTCACGAAACTCAAGTGAGTTCTATATATAGGATCATATAACATTAAGTAAATAAACAAAACATAAAGTGAATGATACAAAATATAGAAAATATAATTCCAATGATGTCGAATACATTATAGAATACTGTGAATATATCGAATTGAATAATCAAATTTTATTATTGTTAAAACTTTTTCTTTAAATTATTGTAATATGTTAATGTTATAAAAAATAAAAAAATACGAGAGATAAAAACAAAGTAAGTAAAATAAAAAATAAGAACAAGAGAAATCAAGCTCATAAAAGATATAAAGCGAAGACGTAAAAAGACGCAAATTAGAAGAATGCCGAAGACATAAAACTAGACAAGAAGAAAAATAAACAAGCCTGCACAGGCAATGCGGAAAGGCGATGATTAAGGGAGGACATGACAATACAAAACTACGCAAGAGAGACGAAAAGACGCTAGATTAGGTCCCTACGAAACTCGCCGTAATAACACGCGCACACTCGGTTTCTCAACACTCGCACGCTTAATCAGCATGATAATTAGCAATCTCTCGCGGCGCCGTGTACACACCCACCTTCGCGAGCGGTCTGCGTACGAGATAAAAAGCGGGGCGAGAAAATGAAGGGACAAGAGAGAGAGAGAGGGAGAGAGGGCGAAATAAGAATGCAAATGAGCGGTAGCGCAGCCGAGATAAACAGAAGGCGGCAATAAATAACGAAAGTGAAAGAGCGAGAAAGGGCGCGCAAGATAAATAAAGTGAGCGAGAGAGGGAGAGGGCAATAAAACGGCAGAGACAGAGGGTGAGGAAGAATTAGAGCGAGAGGGGCCGCGCGGAAAAAGTTCCCCCCTTTGCATCGAGCGCAGGCTGCTATAAAAGCAACAGCGCGCCGAGCGTGTGCCGCACATACGTACACGGACACACGCGCAGGCCAAGTCGCACGGAGCCGATAAAGTCCAGCCTGCACGTTGACACACATGCGCGACGCGATTATTCAGGTGCGCGTCGGCTCCCTTCCGGCAATTTGCTCGGCCGCTTCCTCGGCCTCTTCTTCTTCAGGTGCGAGCATTAGCCGCAGGTCGATCGAGCCCCCCGCGCGCCCATGTGTAGTCTATACCATCCACACATGCGCGCTCGCTCCTGTCCTCTGCGTCTGTGTATCGGAGGAGGCGGCCTGCTGCGTCGTGATATACACGCGCGCGGGTAACGCTGATGGGGAGATTTGTGTTAAGGAGAGAGAAAGAAACCCGAGCGAATCGTTTATTTATCGGTGGCCAAGCGCGTATAAGGCTTAGCGTTTTTGCCGCTCGATACTTTTTTCGTTATCGACCGACGAGCCGCGTTCGACGAAGCGATGGCGTGCTCGGAAATATCAAGAGCGTGCAAATGCTTGAATTTGAGGCATCCGAGCTGCGGGTTTTCTGCAATTTTTGAAGTGATAACTTCTTATGGGAGGGTAAATTCGTGAACATGTCGCTATTTGGGCTCTACATCGGTCAAATTTTCAGACCAAAAATTCAGTCACCTATCCCCACT
>JAWWEQ010022806.1:0-27988 GCA_035583055.1 Torymus tubicola | reverse complement strand
CGGGAAACCATTATAACATGTTTTTACAACAACTCAAAAAATTACTATCACAAAGCTTCCTCTAGGAGGAAGCAAAAGTATTGAAAACATGTTTTAAGAATAGTGACATAAAAATTTTTTGATTTTGTGAAAAGAACATTAAATTATTCATTTTTGAAGACTTTATACAGAAATAACAAAAATAATCTCTTGAAATTTTAACAGAATGCAGTTTTCAATGAGTGTAGTAATAAATGATATTACGTTGTTTTTAAATGAATAATTTATTAATAATAATTTTAGAAATAAATTTGAACACAAATAGTTTATATAATAGCACATCCAAGAAAAGAAGTTTGAGAAAGTTAAGTGTCAAGTGATTTTTTTCTTATTCGTGCAAACATTTCTCTGGTGAAATCGGAACCATTTTATAGCTAATAAATGATTATTTATATAAGCCCATGCCATAAATTGGGAATTCCTCTTGTTCAATTTTCAGCAACCGATAAAACGTCTTTGTTCTCATTTTTTGGCTATTTAGTTGATTGAAAAATAGCCAGAATTTTGCGAAAACAAGTACACGCTTGTTTTCCAGTATTTTAAAGTTATTCATAATAATCAGTTTCATTAGTCTGAAAATGGCTAATAGAATGCTTGCTGCTATGACAAAGAGTGAAAGAGATTGAATCAGATAGAGAAATAGTACATTACGCTACAAGTAATGTTCGCCTACGCTATACAATAACTCGCCTTCGGCTCGGGTGTGCAAGCGCACACGTATACTATTTTTTCTCATGTATTCCCTGGAGGAAAGTACATTATTGTCTTCTCACCCTGATCTCAGGGTCTTAAGTGGCACATAACCTCACGCCTGAAACTGCGAGGCTTATGCGCGTCGCAGTTTCAGGCGGGAGAGAATGTGGCACTTTGGACCGTGAGCGGGGTGGGAAGACAACACTTTCCGACAGGGTAGGGGGAAAAAAAAGTTTTAATGAATTATTCTTATAGATTATGGGAGAAAAAGCGTTTCACTCAGTCAATTAATTAACCAGTTTTACTAGTTTTTTTTTCTGAAAACAATCAAAGGGCTTAGACCTTCAAATTCAACGTTAAATTGCAACCAGCGAGATGAGAAACATGTAAAAACAGTTACCTTTCAATTCATTAAAATTGTAAAAAAAACCATGAAAATTAAATTGAAAAATAAATCTAAGCATTATACGATTTCAGTAAAGACGCATGCACAACATTTTTTTGCATCAGATAATATAACCTGCAAGGCTGAGCGAGATACCTTTATTCAAAAATATAATTTCCAATGTCATTATTCTGATGTTCTACATTCTTTAGTTTGACATTCATTTTTCATGTTATTCCAGCATTAACCAACGTCTTTCTATATACCTTCATCGCATTAACAATTCTTCAGTATTACAAACGCACCCCTTAATTTTGTTTTTACAACAGCACCTTAAATAAATTAAAATTCTCACTCCTTCTACCATATCACCCATATACACCCTCTCAACCCTTTTCTTTTCCTCCCAACCCCACATCTACCCTCTATAACCATCGATATCTCCAATCCTCTTCCCTCTCCTCCCAAGCCCCGCTTCTCGCGCACGCTCTCTTCCTCAAATCTCGCAAAACTCCCTCACGTGCGCTCTTATATATATACTCGCTTCGGCACACTACCTACCTATATAACGTTCAACCCCTAAAGACGACGTGTCGCCGCTAACACTGCTGCGCTGGTTGCCACCGCGATGCAGCGCACGTGTACAACCCCACTCCAAGAGAGACAGCGAGACAAAAGCGCACATGAGGAGGAGCCGCTCTCTCACTCTTATATATATATATATATATATATACTCGACTTTCCGAGAGCTCGTCCGTTTGCAGGCATGCGCGGCGCGCTGCATGCGGGCGCGACAGCAGCAGCAGATACTTAGTATATAGTAGCGAGGGCATTATAGCTCTTCTGCTTCTTCTTCTGCTGCTTCTTCTTCTTCTTCTTGGCCGGCGCAGATGATGCGCGCACGTGCGCGCCTTCGTGCTGTGTGCAGTTTTAGCGTGTGCAGAGAGGACGAGAACGAAGAGGAGGAAAAAAAAGAGAAGTATGTTGTGTGTGTATATATATAGCAAAATCGAGTAGTAGGCTGTTGATGTATGAATATTGGTTTGTTTATACATAAAACGTTTTCTATATTTCCGCGATATGCTCATAGTCGCGTGCGTAAGTATATATATATGAGAATATTTTAAGCTTAAGTAATGAAAGTTTGGCTTTTTATTGATGATTGTTGATCATCAAGGGTCTTGCTTCGGTCTCGTCGTTACGAACGAACGGATATTTGTCGTGTAAAATTTTACCGGCAGCGTAAATCTGCATGTAACGCACATAAATATACTCTCGTATGCAGTTCAAACTGTCCGTCTATATACGCTTTTGACTTTAACAATGTGAAATTGTCCTGATTTTCAACGGTAGAGAAACGGGAGGAGAGAGAGAGAGAGGACTGTGACTAATATTGTACGGCACTCGTGAATGCTTATGGAGCAAATTTCGTACACCGTTGTACATTCAAAAGCACACGTGTATATACCGCTAAAAGGGTGTACGAGAGCACGTAATTGCGACTATCACGATATATATTTGCATCACGTGTAATTTTGGAATATGAGGATGTGAATATATTTAGTGAAGGGTACATATATGCGAAGTGACTACAGGTACGATAAATATACTATACCCTACGTCATTTACGATTTACAATGTACACTCAAACACGCACACGCATTATGCAATCACTAATCCTCTTTAAAAATTGAAAAAAAAATAAAATAAATCTCGTTCCTAAATAAAAAAATTTGTCCTCGTTCTTTATTTAATTTATTCAGTATGACTCATCTAATATCATTATTAATTTGCAACTATATTACGCACGTCGCAGAGATAGCAACACGCCTTGCATTTGATAGATAGTTAACGTAACAATAATAACAACAGTACACGGATACCGCAAATACTCAAATATTGTGGAGAGGGAGAGAGAGAGAGAGAGAGAGAGGTAGCGAATCAAAGCGGAGTTTACTATACTACTACACTCTCTCTTGAGACATTCCAATACATATTACACATATATACATCACATCAAAGATACCTGGGCACATTGTTGGTCTTAAAGCTGACCATCCCGTGCGTTGCACCTTCTGCTCCTGTTACCACAGGTACACCACTACCACCACTGTTGTTACTATTTGCCGTCACTGTACATCCATCGTCATTCCTTCAGCTTCGCACCACTACTACTACTACTACTACTACACACGTCGTTCACAATCATAATTGACACAATTATCAACGTACACTGTAATATATACAAACGCATGCGCACTTTTCGTTCACCGGTTACTTTCTTTCTTTTTTCTTTGCACACATATACACACACACTTTATACACAAGAACACGAGAAACCTGACGAACGAGGGACAGAGAGGCATCCGGCCAGACGCGTGTTTCCGCACCGACTGGCGTTCGCCGCGCGCGAGCGCCGACGACCTAGCAGCAAGCAACGCCGCACTATACATATATATACATATATATATATATATACTGCCACTGCGCGCTCATGCCGCCACTGCTGCTAGTTTACAGAGGTATATAGCTATATAGTAAGCGAGCGGCTATGATCCCCTCTCCGCGCGTCCTCTCTTTTTCTTTCTTTCTAGGATCGTCGCGCTATGCTGACTCTCAGCTCTATACCGATATATATATGTGTGTGTGTGTGTATCTAGGTAGTATTTATGCTGTATGTATATTATGTAGAGGAATGTTGGATGTACCTGTATTGATAAGCGATATTTTGAGGTGTATGTTGAATGGTCGATGGAATACTGTTTTTGAGAGGATATGTGGGTAGTATCATGAATTAGTAGTAAGGGCTTGGTGGATAATTTGTAGGGGTTCGGTAAATCTTTCAAGAGGATACGGTAAATTTATATACCTATGAATTTTTCACGTATAAGGTTTGATATAGCTACGGGAAAAAAAAAGATTTTATTGAATCCGGAGAAATTGAAAAAGGCGTATTATATATATATAGTAGCGAGAATATATTATACATAGTTTAAGTGAATATCAACGTAAAATAAGCGGTTTATCGATGTTATAGATTGACGTACAGTTACCGCAAATATAAACGTTAATTAGGAAGGAAGTCATAAACGCAAGAGAAAAAAGATTTTTATTTACAAAAATAGTTCATCACCTCGGCCATCATCCGTTGAACCACTAATTACGTTATGTGCTCGACATCCCCCACTTCATTCAATTACACGGCGTTATTGAAGAATCTATCACTGTATACCTTCTAACTCTTTCCAATCGCTACACTTGTTCTTAAAAAAAAAAACGCATCCTAATCATCGTAAATTCTCCTTCTTAATCGTCTCAATTACTATCGTCTTGGAAAAAAAACAAAAAAAATCTCACTTACTCTCTTTCTCTCTCTCTTCTTCCTTAAACGATCTAATTATAACACTCGCTCGAAACTCCCGTCATATTTGGCCATGTCCTCTTTGCTTCTCTCTTCTCTTTCTCTCTCTCTTTCCCTCTCAACGCGCGCGCGCGGGATACCCGAAAACCCGTTTCCTCTTCCGCGAGCGAACGCAATTACATTTGAATAAACGCTTTGTGCACTCGGCTAGCTCGAGCGCGCGCTCGCGTTCTCCTTTTTGGTCGTTACTATACATATATACACACACATACACACACACACACACACACACACATACACACACACACACACACACATACACACACACAGACGTATACGTCTGTGTATACACGTGCAACGCGCGCGCTCAGCAAGAAACGCACCTGACGCACGCTAGCGCAGGTATAGTAGACAGTTTTGTCGAAGGTACAGGGATGTTATGGCTTTGTGTGTTATGTGTGTGTAGTTTTCTTTTCATTTTACTCGTCTCCGGACGCCTGTTCGGTATATATAACAATGTAACGAATGTGAGTAATACCGACGCGTCCATAGTGATGATAATGACTGTTTATTTGCCGATGCCAATGAATATAGGTGTGAGTGTATACATATATGTGTCTGGAATATGACGGAAGAGGGATGTAGGGGTACTTGAAATTTTTCGAACGGAAGGAAGTTGTAGAAGGTCGTCGTGCGTCATATGTAATATGATTGAAAAATAGTACTTCAAGTGTACAGTGTATGATTAATTTTTTAATATGTTAACGTTTACAATGGAATAATAAAAAATCTGTACCGAAAGTATGACAGCATGTGCTTGTTTTATAAAAGTATAGTTTCAATTAGCGCTATAATAGTAATAATTTCATTTTATATTTTATAAATATATTTCATAAATTGCGTGTATATATATCAGTGCAATTCTGAATGTTATTGTGATAATATTGTACGAACGTTATATTAATGTATCATAATTACATTAATTAAACCGAAAACACACCTACACTCAAATTACTATATAACTTCAAAATGCGAAAATTTTGTCGACTTGCCAAATTACCACCGCTGGTGAAACTTACACGATCTACGGATGCAAATCAAAGCTGCCCTTTACAAAAACCACACGATTTTCGCGTTCCCTTTCTCATTCGTCGTGCCATCATCGTCATCATCCTCCTCCTCCTCCTCCATCCAACTTGTTTCGAGCAAAACTGGCGACCTATGCACACACATATACATACATACACCGATATATACACTATCCGTCCCTGCAAGCAAATCCCTCCAACAGCACACAGTTTACATTGCGGTCTATGGCTTCTCTCTCTCTCTCTTTTGCTCGCTCGCTCGCTTCTCTCTACCATCGTGCGCACCATTGCAGGTATATACAAGAATCTCTCTCAAAGTCGAGAGACGGCGTTACAAAAGCAATATAGGCGCGCGCGGGCGCACGCTTTATTGTGCAGGTATATAGGAGTCTGCTTGTCTTTTCGCAGCAATGCGGAGGGATGAAATTCGAGAGCGCGTATAATTTAGAGCCACTAATTTTAACGACGCAAGAAGGGGAGGGTTACGAAGATTTTGCCGCGGTTTATGGTGAGGATTTAGAGGGTTAAGGTAGGAAAGAATTTTTTTTCGGAGGTCGGGAGGACGGGTTAGCAGAGAAGACTGCCTTGTTGGAGGGAGACAGTCAAATCAAGGTAATGTGATTTTATTTTAGACGTTATAATGGATAAAAATATATTTTTTATTACAAAATGTAGCATTGAAGGTGTTCTTTCATAGAATTGAAAAAACGTATTTGGGTTAAATTTGATCATTGACATTAGTATAATTTTCATTAAACATGCCTTTCGTTAAGAAAGGTTTTTTTGATATTTCAGTCTCTAATAAACTAAAAAACAAAACAACATAAAGAAAAAAATTAAAATAAAAAAGCTATAAACAACAAATATCTCGGCGTGAAACGAATTAAAAGACAATTTAAAAAGGACATTTATTATACGACAAAATTACAACTGCGATATGTGACGTCACATTATTACACACACACACACAACCACACATGCACACTTCGCAGTAACAATGAAACAAAACAGAGGTAACCCCGGCGCAGAGAGAGAGAGAGAGAGAGAGAACGTGTCATTGTCCTCGCTAGCATTATTCACCACTTACCGTTTCCCGAGATATACACCTACACATACAGATAAGAGAGTAGACTTTATATAGTAGTTACCAAATTCCACTTGTCTACCAATAATACTATACTCCTTCCCCTCGGTATATTCATCACACCGCACCTTCTAAAAAAAAAGAAAAAAGTCATATCGAAACGCAGGTCCCTCCAGGACGCAGTTATTTCGAGTCCCTTTCTCGGAAAAACGTCGCAGGAATTCTTCACAGACACTTATATATAGGTACAAAGGCCGGTGCACAAGCGAGCTACAGCGAGAGAGCTTTAGAGAAACGAGAGAACGATACTTTGGACGAATACCACGAGAGTGAGATTATTTAAGAACTGAGAAATTCATCACTTTAAGAGGTAACGATCATGGTTAATGATGTATACGACTCGAAGTGAATAAAGGGCGAGTGTGTATTTTTTTTTTTTTTTTTTTTTTTGTATAGTAATTTCGAGGATTTTTTAGATCTGATATTTCGGATGATTATCATGGTTGGTGTGAATTCTTACATTGAATTGGGAATGTATAATAGGTATTCTAATCAGATTTTTCTGTTTTATCGATCATTTCGATCACGTGGTATGTGGAATAGTCTTAGTGGTTTAAAATGAAAGATGTCAATAAAAGATATATAGTAAAATGTGTAAGCGAATATGCGTAGTTTAAATTGTAATCCACCGCGGCGTTTTTCCCCGGCGGTAGTTTTTAATGAGACCCGATAAGAATACAGGTGACAGCTCGACACTCTAGCATTGTTTATAATTGCACAATGTTTTAGAATGATGATTATATACAAGTTTACCTGTCTCATTAAGGAATGAGAGGGACAGAAAATCTTTATGACGTAATCTTAGAAGAAAAACTCTCGCGAAAACTAATATAACTCGTTCGGTCTCCCGCAAGTTCCGAATTTATTTTCATCTAATTAAAATAAAAAAAAAAGAACGCCCTCTCTCCTCACCGTACGTAACTAACAAACTTATACCTCTTCTCTCTGGCTCTCTCTCTCTCTCTTTCTCTGTACGAAAAAGCTGTTTTATTAAAAAGTTCTCTTGCCGAGTACCCTTTTCGAAATTCATGCCCGTTCCTCCTCTCTTTTTCTTTTTCTCTTGCTCTTCTCATTTACATTAACAGCAGCAATTTATCCATTCATAAATCTATCTTTAACGCATATTATACTTCGACACTTTTTTGTTCTTTCTCCCACGCGCTAAAAGGATAAATTTGTCCTTCACGAATGCATTCCGCTCTTCCCCTCAGCTTTAATCGAATGGAAATCGAGCACCGAGTCCTCGACGACGGAAGCTATAGAAGGTATATACCATACGAATAAGAAAAAATAATGCAAGAGAGAGAAAGACTGGACGAGCACAGCGAGAAGCCGTGAGAAAACGCGCAGGTGGCGGGGGGTATTCTCTCTCTCTCTCTCTTTCTCTCTTCCTCGCTCTTATATATATATATATCGACGCACACTTGCGGTCTCTTGCGAAAGAATCACAGGTATGCAGAAAATCTCACAGACATCAAAGCACGCGCGCACGCGTGCGTGTATATTTATATATACATGTGACGAAAACCCGAACCGTGAGAATGCGATTTTGATGTAAAAGTTGCTGCTGTCTCGTCGCGGAGATCCGGAAACGTTTCCGTATTGTATAAGTGCAGTATACTTATAAGGAGTGATTATGGCAGAAATTCTAAAACTCGCGTTGGAAATCTAGAAGCGCGAGCTTTGCGTATAAGAACGGTATCGGGTTATCCCGGGTCTTGAGGTAATGCGATTAAACGTTATATAACGAGGGGTTCGATAGGTTTTATATAGTGGAAGTAAATTTTTTTATTAAATTCGCGTCTGATTTGTATGGTAGTATGTTTAAAGTAAATTTTTTCACATCGTTTAAGTCACTGACGTTGTTTAAATATATAGTATAGCTAGCATTGTTATGTATATTTTACACGCGTTCCCTTGTAGTCAAGAATAACAACGATTCTTTATTTGCAACTGAGTAATTTGCTTACTGTTCGGAGTATTTTGGCTTTGAGTTGTGCCAGACGTTTTCTTTGGTTTCTGGTGATGTTTGAATTTTCGCGCCGTATACACTTACGGCCGCTATGCAGAGTGACAGTCATTATGCACGGTTTGAGCGCTTCGCGCGCGAAGACGGGCCCACTCCTATCACCACTATATCATAAAAAATATATAAAAATATAAATATCATATTTATATTCATATAAATGAATATTCACGTATTAAAATTTAGAGAGAGAGAGAGAGAGAGAGAAAAGAAGGGTCTTAACGTTAAAGACAGCGCAAAAGCAGGCGCAGGATTAAATATTACGTACACATTTCTACTTTTAATTTCGCGAAACGTCCCATTATTAAAATCTGATAGCGTGCCGAGTAGAAACAATGTTAAGAGATTTTCTCTCCCTCTCTCTTTTCCTCTTTCTGTGCGCGAGAACTCGGAGCATTGTAAAAGTTTGCGAAAGAAGCGGGAAGTTATAAGTACATTGTCACAGTGATGGTAGGCTCTTGTCAAGTGAAATTCTGAGGAAGGTAGTTATGATGATTTGTTGATTGTCGAAATGCAATAACAAGTATATATATTAGAATATAAGTGTATACATATTTTTAGCTATTTTACTGTTTGTAGGGAAAACAAAGGATTACATTGATTAGCGAACTCGAGTGAAAGCAAAGTAGCTAAAGGCATTTTATTTCTTCGCATAAGTAACGCAAAGCGAAAAAAAAATTTTACCTTTTTAAAAGTCACGTTTTCCTTAAAAAAAAAGTTTTCCTCGCACTTTTCCAAGCTCTTTTTATCCCCTTCCGTTAGAAATATATATTTTCGAAAATTTAATTAGCCGAGCATTTTGCCCTCTATGTCCTAAAACTACAAATGCTCGGCTGCTACTTGAATTTACAATGAATTTATTCTGTCGAAATTCCTGGCTACCCTCGGTTTTAATATGGGTCACCTAATTTGGACTAAATTGTTAGTAAAGCTAATTAAAAATTTTCAAAATGCATGTAGGTATGTTAATTCCTTAGTCACCTTATTTATATAGACGTTTATTTTTCTTTAAATTTATTATGATTTTTATTACTTTCTTCTATCCTGAACAAAAGTATTGTAAAATTTTTAGTACAAACTTTTAAATTTGATGAATCTAAATAAAGAAGACGCTATGAACAGCGTTAATACATTTTCAATGTATAATGAAGAGATAACAAGAAAAATTAAAAATAAACATTAGCATATGCTCAATAGTTACAGTGTTGGTAAACCATTAGTCCAGTCTCTCTTTTAAGTATAAAAGCTGCGAAACTCTCGATCTGTATCGCAAAAAAAAACCATTGTTTGCATCAAGGGACAGAAAAGTTTTATGATTCGATCTAAAACTTTTTCACTTATGCCCTTGATACATTATTTTATGAAAAAAAAACTTCTCACATTTCCACTTCTATCATCTATTAACACTCACTTCCCAAAACATTACAACAGCTGACCAATGAA
Source organism: Torymus tubicola (assembly GCA_035583055.1). NCBI lineage: Eukaryota > Metazoa > Arthropoda > Insecta > Hymenoptera > Torymidae > Torymus > Torymus tubicola. The sequence continues at coordinate 17,809 of JAWWEQ010022806.1, read as the reverse complement.
TCACGCAACAACAAAAGCAATTACCGCGCCGACACCTCTTAATTCACAAAACAGCTTGGAACAACACAGGAGAAAAAGTGCATTTAAGCAAAGAGAAAAGAATCATCTTGGTTTAATTAAATCTCAACCCAAAGGTAAAAGAAAGAATCAAGTGAACCGTTGTTCGCTCGCAGGTTTGCCGACCATTATGGAATAGGTATAACTTGTACGCAAAAATGTCAAGTCTCGCAGATCGCGCGAAAATTCGTATCGAACAAAGGTAGCGATTTAAAGATAATTAATACACAGAGACGGGAATGTTGTTAAAAGTGTAAAGAAATGTGAAATAATCAAAAATACATATTTCGTTCTATATACTGAAATATCTACACACAAATACATATATGAACAAAAATCTAGATGTTACCAAAAAACGTCATGACAGGTCTGTGTATCTATAGCTATATATAAATAAGCGAAAAATCGTTTACCTGGTGGCACCTCGCGTCGATGACGAATTGTTCGGCTTTTTTACGGCGATTCATTTCCGGAGGGAAGTTATATAGTATACATATATATACATAAGCGATTCGTTATACGCAGCAACTGCAGAGGAAAAGAGAGAAAAATAAGAAAGAAACTTTCATCGCTATTCTAATATCTCAAATTGCCCTGTCGCGAATACGGATAGGACGACAGAGTGAGAACGAGAGGGAGAAAGAGGAAACAGGAAATTAATATCGTTACAGCCACTATATATATATACACACACATACACACAGTATAGTGATGAAGCACGAAGGTAAAAAGTGCGCGAGTGCGATTATAACTCGGGTTAATTGCGAGACGTCACAAAAGCAGATTGATGGGTGTATCCATTTTTGTGGAAATTCTGATTTTTCGGTACTTTCAGAGAAGGTCAAAAAAAAAGAAAGAAAGCCGTACAATGCTTCTAAATTTATCAAACCCCTAGGCTGGTATATAAGTCGTTCCGCATCGATCTTCTTTAAACAGCCATGCAACAGCTGTACTCGACTCCATACGTTACGTGTATTTAATAGCAGAAAATACACTTGACGCTAAAAGGAAAAAAAAAGAAAAGCAAAGTTCGTTGGCACCCAAGAAAGACATTAAAAATTTCAAGTGTCTTTCACCTCCGGCACGCTACCGCACGTTGATTTACATCCGCATTAACATGAAGACTTGCTCTTTCTCTTCTCGCAAATTGAAAATAAAAACCTTCTCTCGTGACGAGTAAAAAACACTCGCGCGATAGACTGGAAACTACAACCGCGTGAGAGAGAGAAGTGTTTTTCGCGCACGCGCATCTCCTTTATAGAGGAAGAAGAGAGAGAAAGAAGGAAGGGGACTGTGATTCTTGCCATTATCGCGTATGATTTACGAGGCGGGGATGAAAAGTGGTAGTTCCCTTCGGCGAGATTTCGTCTCTTTTTCTTGTTCACTCGGAAGACGTCGCGCACTCGCTCGCTCTCGCCAATTTTTTTTTACCAAAACGCGCGAGTTTTATGTCCTTTTCTTCCACTCGATGTCGTTCTTCCTCTCCCTCTCTCGCTGAAGGTTAGGTTATCGAGAAATTCTACGAGAGGGTTGATAGGAGTTTGTAGGAGTTATTAATTTGTGTGATTTGAAACGGAGAATTTCGAATGAAAAATCTATATATACTGCAGGGTTACTACTATAATCGAATAGGAATGATTTTTCTTTGGTCGCATTAATTTTATCAACTCACTCGTTGATGCAACCGAAAAGTTTATTGACGACAATTCTCCAAATATAATCAGTTGCTGCTGAAACCGCATTTCCAATCGTACAACCAACCGCGCTAAACTTAAATTGCTCTTCCCTTTGTACTGCACTCGCACTACAGCTTCCTCGAAAATCAGCGATTCCGCCGAGTGTTAACAATCTCTCCTACTTCCATCACCTTGATCCTTTTTTCATTTTAAACTTTTCTCTCGCGTGATACAGTGTTTTGCATGTACACGTCAGGAATAGTCGTCCTACGCGAGGTATAGTAACTTTTATATACACACACACACACACACACCAAGTCACGAAACGACAGAAGGAAAGTTTTCGGCTCCTGAGTGAGAAACAGGAGCGCGGAGGAAGAAGTTTTCCATCCCAGTGATCTCGAGATCTAAAGGTTTGAAAGGCCAGCGACGGTAACGGCGAGTTTGCTCATATAGTGCCATTGTGAACACCACCGACGACGACGTCGCGATTACGCCTAAATATTTATAAAGCGCGTATAGGGCGGTATAAAGCGACTTTTGAGAAAGATAGAGAGAGAGCGAGTGAAGGTTTTCGGTGTTTAAGGTGGTGACTTATTAATATACAGTGTGAGTAGTGTGGCTCTCACGCAATTTCATTTAATAATTCATGTCAGTCGTATATTATGATTTAAATTTTATTGTAACGACAATGAATTGAGTGTATTTATGTGCGATGTGTACGTTGACGTTGGTAAATATTATAATAATTTAGCGATGAAGAGAGAATCTCGATCAACTTTCACGGACCGTGATCTTCTTAAATAGATTATGGATTGTTCTTTTCAAGCTTAAAAAAGATCTACCGCTGCTCTAGTACTCAGTTTTTTTCTTAGTAAGTTTTATGAACAGAATATGAACTTTTTATATGTGGGATTCTATGGAAATTTTCCCCTAAAGTGGTTTTAAAAATGACGAAAACAAAAAATTACGCCTCTAAACTAATTATTTTTTTGTTCTATGGATCATAAAAGAGACGAGACAAATTTTGAACCAAAGAAAACGGCTTCGTAAGACATTTTTATTGATAAATCAATTTTTTTTATAGGAATTTAATCTAGAAATGATGGACGAAAAGCCATTACCAATCATTAACCAATATTGTGATCCCAAATACGTCCCAAACAGTTGAGTGAAAAAACAGTGAAAAACTTAAGAATTTCGTGAATTCTGAAAAAACGCTCATCTTCGTCAGTTTTATAACCACTTTAGGAGAAACTTTCCGTAGAATTCCACATATAACGATCAAAACATGTAATATCGTAGTTATAGTTATGCACAAATTTCAATTTATACACATACACACTACCAGTACTGTATAAACCAATCCCAACAAAAATACTCATCACTTCGAAACTTCATAAAGCTATTAAAAAAGTCGTGCGAAGCACCGAGCGCAGTACTCGAACCTAAACCTATATATCTACGGTAAAGCCGCGGAATCGCGTGAGACATCGATTGACGGGCAAGCCGATTATATATATTGTACCACTTTTCGTTTCTTTTACGCGCTAAATCGAAAAATTTCTATAACAACTGCATTCCTACACGTGCAAACGCTATATATATATCTATATATTGTAATTCTATTGCGATTGTAGGAGACTTGCGAGAGGAATTTTGCAAAAAGTTCTTCATTGACATTTCATTTATGTATAAATATATGTAGATTCTGTAACATTAACGATACCGATGATTAAACTCGAAGTGAGTGCGTTCGGGGATCGTGAGTTTCGAAATTTCATTACTTTGCGCTGACTGTAAGGATAGTTTCGCCAAGAGAAAAGTTACTTGACAGTATTTCCTGCTGCTGCTGTGCTACTACTACAGCTACTGGGCGTACGCCATCGCCTTGGTTGCTGTCTTAAAGTTTGCTTAACAACGACAGACGGTAGTGATAGTGGTGGTGGTGGTGAGCTCGCGTAAGCGAAAAAGTGAATCAATTTCATTTTTCAAGATAAATCGAGGATATTATCCATCTATAGTCTGAGGAAAAAGTATGGAAACCACTGGAAATTTTGCAGGATTAGTGATAAATAAAAATAATCAAGGTCAGCTGTCTTAAGTAATTGTCAACAAAAAATCAAATGATGACCTTGGATTTCACCTTGAACCCGACATTCCATACAATCTGATCTGACTTATTTTCTTTTATTACTAATCCTGCAAAATTTTTAGGACTTTTCATATTTTTCGTCAACCTGTATAACCAACGTAATGAAAAAACTAAAACCTCACCGCGTTTCTATTTTCTCCCACCCCCTTACCCTTTTTTCTTTTGCTATAAATGGTTATCCCATTGCTTTGTCCCATTGCCTTGTACCATCACTATTACACATCGGCATATCATGAAAATCTTTTATGCCAAACTCAATCATGTCTCTCCGCATCAAACCGTGTACGCATCACTCGAATATTCAAGGAGAAATTCACACCTCTCCTTCCCCGATGATAAGAAGATTAATCCTCAACCTCATATCCAACCTAATTTCCCCGTCGCTCAAACCTGTACCCATCGTAAGCAGGTAATAATCGCACCACCGCGTTCGCCAAGGATTTATCAAATTATAATAACAACTCGCCCCCCCCCCCCCCATCGCTCTCTCTCTCTCTCTCTCTCTCTCTCTCTCTCTCTCTCTCTCTCTCTCTCTCTCTCTCTACAGGACCAATATGCGCGTCTCACGAAATTGAATTCCTGCGTGTATATGACACGCGCGCTAGTATGCATCCTTGGACGCTAGCCGCGACGTCGTCGTCTTCATCTCCTCTCTCCCTCGTTCTCGCTCTCTTTCTCTCTCCTTCTCTCTCTTCCACGGCTTTGAAATTCCTCGGTTCTTTCTCTTTGGCAAGTTTGAAGCAGAGCCTCGTGAGAATTTATCGGCGACGTAAAGTTTCCTCCCTCGTGGGTATGTATATACATATATATAGGTATATATGTGTATATATATATATGTATGGATGCACGACAGCGTCCATTAAACGACGTCGCGAGACGCTTGCTCTCACTCGGCTTTTCTTATGTATGATTCTACTTTACCTCTACTTTGCCTGTAGGCGCAGACGCGTGCAGGAGCTTTCGACTCCGCTGAGTTTTCCCGCGAGTGAGCGAAGAAGTTTTGTTTCTCCAACCTCCGGCATCGGTAGCCCGGATCTAATTCTCTCTTTGGATCGTGCTTTATGCAGGATATTTATTCTGCCATGAATTTCGCCCCCTACTTGGTGTTTTCTAAGGGGTTTTTTTTCTTTACGTGTGTGTTTATATGTATAGGCTGGTGTTGACTGAGGGTATTGCTGTGCATTTTGTATATATAGTGTAATAATATATGGTATAGTCTTGGTAGAAAAGCCGTAAATAGGCTATTTTTTCAGTTAACATTATATGGCTCACAAAGCGCATAACTTGCATAAAAATGTATAGAGATCAGAAATAAATCTTGGTAATTACACTTTATCAAATTGGTGTTCAAATAGTGTTTAAACTTTTGGATGAATTATTTTACTGTTATGTATATAGATTATAGATAATGATTTTTGCTAAAATGTTTTCACTTAATTCATTCGCTCACATATTTTTTACGAGGAAAATTAATGTATTATATGTATGGCATGTAGTAAAAAGTATGCGCGAATTCTTGTGTATTCTTGCGCCTTAAAGGGAAAAAGCGTATAAAGAAAAAAGATATTGGATTATAAAGAAAATTATAATAAAATTTATGATAATAAGATATAAAGTGTATCAATAACGTAATTCGAAGATGTCGAAGCAGGTCACTCTAGAAACTTTTTTCATTCTGATTCACGAATTTAATAAACTTCTCCAACAATTGGTTCCGCTCCGTCTCTGTGTAACAAATTCGGACAGTCCGACTTTTCTACCTCTCTGCGCATCTGGTCCCTCCCTCCCTCTCTCTCTCTCTCTCTCTCTCTCTTTCTCTCTCTCTCTTTCTCTCTCTCTACCTCCTTTATTTCCTACCCCAGATTTCTCCTTCACCTCTCTCTGCACTTTTCTTGTCAATTTGCATTTTTATCCATTTCCCTGCCTTCTCTCCTCCCACTTCTTTTCTTTTTTTATCTTTTTTATCTTCTATTCTTTGATTCTTTTCAGGGCTGGGCCAAACTCTGAAACCTGATGCCAGACGCCATTTATTTTCGCTCTCATTGGTATTCAAAGCACCATTTGCAAAGAGTAAAATTTAATGAGGTTAATAATAATTTCATTGGTTCTTTTATTAGAAGCTGTCATTGGGAGAGCATTATATTTGATGTAATAATATTATGGCATGAATTCACCACTCTGCGTAATCCAAAATCAGTTTAACGGCTTAGTTTTAATTCTAATATGGTGAGCTCCTCAAATCAAATGAATCACACTCCATTGGGTATATGCAGATATTAATAAATAATAATTCGTTAATGCGCAGTATGATTGTTTCGGCTTATCTAGAATGACGTATCATTCCTCTATAAATTATGGTCTATAAAATTCGATCTCGTTCTCTAGTTTTGGTTTTATTTTTTTCAAATTTCATATTGGTGGAATGATTTAGAACTAGACATAGAGCTATGATTAATCATTTTAAAAAAATCGATTTGTTGTCCCAGAAAAATGATACAATTCGATGAACTTTGTTCAACTGCAAATTTCTCTTCTGAATACTCTAACCAACAGGAAAACCCAAGTATGATAGATATTTTCGAAAAAAATTTTGAAATCCATTTTTTAAATTTCGTCGCAAATTTCGTGAACTTTATAGATATGAGTAATTCTCGCGCACATTTAACTCTTCACCTTTGAACAAAATAAAATAAAATAATATAAATTAAAAAATAAATGCATATTATTGACACATAGTTTACTTATAAATATAGCTTAAATAGAGTTATAGAAAAATATTGTAAGTCACTTTATCAGAAAGATTTTATAATTGAAAATCATTCAAACAAAAATGTACGTTCGTTTACAAAATTGTGATTTTGACAAGTAGAATATATATAAAATTTATAATTAATCAAAATATTTTTGAGGTATTTTGTGTTTAAATCAATAAAATTAAAATATTTTTAAGTTTTCGAAAATCTAATTTTCTTTGCTTTATGAGTTATATATGATTTTAAAGAATATACACAGACTCATACCATGAATTACTCAATAAGGATGATGTTAAAGATAATTTAATCACATTTTCGAAGTTAAGATATTCATACATTAGCAATATGAATTGTTAATTTTTGTGAAGTTTGCACGGCGGCTTTATTATGATATTAGCACTTCTGGGGTATATAAAATCTTCATAATCACTCATAAATTACTTCGCAAAGAAAAGAAAGACTATTAAAGACTTAACTCAAAACTAGATGGGTTTGAAGTTTGCATCGTTGGAGTGCAACGAAACTTTAGAAAATATTTTTTATTTTGATTTTTATGTGTTAGATTTTGAATTTTCTCATGTGTTTAGCGTTTTATAACATAATCAAACATCAAAATAAACATTTCACTGTATCGTGCAAATTTTTAGCTGTTTTATTTATTTGTGAAAAATTATTTCGTTGCGTCCCAACGTTGCAAACTTCAGACCCATAAAACTAGACTTTTGTACGAAGTTCGTTAAATCCTTCAATTATATAAAATATTATAAAAGTTAAACCATACTCAAGAATTACTCATATACCTACCTTTTATCTTCAGCATCCCAATATATTACCGAAATCTTCAACTACCTTGCAAATCCTTCTCTCCATCCTCCATACTTCAAGCCAGATACATTTTTAAACGACGGCGCATTCTTATCGCGCTCGATCTCTCAACCCCTCCTCCTCTCCTTCCTAATTCCTTCGCGATCGCGAGTGCGAAGACTTACAAGGAGAAAGGTATATATAGGGAAGGCTAAATCCCATGCGGCGTACAGCCGAAGACGAATGCATTTCGGCGCATTACGTATGCGCGGCCGAACTCGCGCTAGGTCATGCGGGAGTCGAGGGAGAGAAAGGAGGGGAAGGGGGTGAGATAGATGCTCCGCCGGTCTGGACAGCTCTCGGTCGGTTGCGCTTGTTGCGTGTGTGTGTGTATACATATTACACATAGGGAAAAGTCGAAAAGGAAATGTGGAAGTATATGTGTGTGGTGCGATTAGGAAATGGGTTTGAAGTTGTGCTGTGTCTTGTAGTGTAGCGATAAAAAAACTGTCATTATTCTGAGTACTTTTCTTTGAGATTTTCCTTCTGTGTTGTCATTGCTGCGAAATGAAGTGTGTGCATAAGTATTAAGTGCCGCGTAATTCGGTTTCGAGTATCTCTCATTTTGGAATGAACATTTTCTTAATCAGTTTATTGTGTAAAATTGATGTATGAAGGATAATTTTTTATGCACGATTGGTGCGAGAAAATACGCCCAAATATTGCGTGCAATTAGGGGTGGATCAAGCGTAAGAGGATCCGGGGGCTATTTAAATAAATTGTAATCGATCGGAAATAGATTTCGGGATGGGAGATGGGAATATGAATTCTAATTGATGTTAAATGAATATTCAGGTACGAGATTTTAACGCCACTCCAAACCCTACGTTATTATTATTATTTTAGTCGACCATTCAGCGAAGACAACGCCATTCACCCGGCAGCACTACGGCATTAATACATCGCGGTGAAATGGCACGCTAATAAATTAATTGGTCGATTATCGCTGCTACGCCGTGGATATCAATTTACATTTATTTTTTTCTTTATAATTAGTGATGCTATGTGCAATTCAGTTTAGTAGCACAATTGCTGTTATTATTTTTCTTTCGAAAAACCTACAAATTTACTGAACAAAACTTTTGCTATTTTTCAAGGGATTATTAACGAATATTTCTAATTTTCTACCAATTTGTAGAATTGAGGAGAATATGGATCGATGATGTGTCTGGAGTAAGTTTAATGGTGATAAATCGTAGAATGATAGTATATTAGATATGTAACAAGTGCGTGCTAAATACGTACGTGTTGCATATACAATATTTTTTGACATAACATATAATATCATCAACAATAATAATTTAATGTATACCACAATTATTGACACTAAGTGATACAGATGTATTCTGGACTTTATTATGCGTTTTTTTGCCACTTTTATCAGTATTTGAAATTGATAAAATTTATATTTATAGCACAACAAACAGATGAGTTTACATTATTATGAACAAGACCCCACTGATTGTAAATCAAAATATAATGAATCAAACAGATATAGGCGACGTATGTCAACGTGTATATGTTTATAAACTGTGTACGTTGAATATCGTAATTTTACGCATACACATTCGCAAAAGTTTGTTTTACGCATTAAAAGCAGTGTGGAAAATCGAATTTTACGTATACTATCTAAAAAAATATATAATAAGTTGGTAATCATAATCAATCCTGATTTACATATAAGGCTTTGTTGGATTTTACGAGGCAATGTCAAACTATTTTTATATATAAAAATAATCTATTAATCTGATACACAAGTGGTAAAATCATTACATTAACGCTAAACGTGATCCAATCAAGTTAATCAACACTTGAGATAATAAGTAATAAAAAAGCAAATATTATAATCTACATTAAATGATAAAAGGTGAAAATTTTTCCCAATGCTTTCTGACTGAAAATTAAAAGAATAAAATATTCTTCTTTTCCTTTCACGTTACTGACATCAACCAACCATGACCTCTGTTATTTCAATCACGAGTTATTAACGTTTTTCCAATCTGCTCCGTATATCAACCTGCCTCGGTCTCTTCTTACGCAACCTTTACATAACTTTATTTTTTAATAAACGTCAAATGCCGATACTTCAAATCTACCAGACCACGCAAAATCTAATTTTACAGTTAGAATGTATTCTATCGGACGCGGCAAGCGTGGATCGTGATGATCTCTAAAACAAGACCAACAGAGCAAAAAGAAACGAGAGGGGTGAGGGGACGATAGCGATAAGAAAAAAGTGCACGACGCTTCGGTGTCAGTGCTTCCAAGGATCGTCGCGAATTGAAACGTCGTACACAGCTGCGATCGCGCACGCGCGCTGAATCAGCGCGTCGTATAACTTCGGTCCGCGCGCTCGCTCGAAATCACCATAGTCAGTGATCCATAAAGCGACCTGCAGCCGCCGCTACTACCACCATCGACTACCAGAGTGTACTAAAAAAGGAACGACCTGGAAAAAGGAAATGTGCCGTCAAAGGTCCGCCACCGCGTGCACCAAGTCACGGGTAATTAAAATGCGCGCACGCGCGTATAGAGCGAGTCGTCCCAGTTTACTTTTCGCGCGGAAACGTATATATAGTGACTGTATACGAATTGCAAATCCGTCGTCGGTTGCAGGCCCTCTAGAGGATGATCCACAATTATCATGGAATTAGACGACGTGGTTTGGCGAGCGCATCTAATGCTATGCTACTCGTTATTTTGCTAGGTAGTTGAGAGAGAGAGAGAGAGAGAGCGAGAGAGGAGAGTGGAATTAAGGCGATGCTGATGTTTCTCAAAATGAAAGGTTGGCTAGATTCGAGCTGGCAAGTTAGTAGCGATTGACTTGTTTATACAGAATAATGTTGGTGGTGATTGAAATTTCATAATTGACGGATTCCTATTAGTTTAACGATATTCATAGTATTACAATTTCAAGAAATATTCAATGTGTTTCACTGCCATATGTTAGAGTTAATATTAAGATCTGTTTCAACAAGATATTTCTGCTCGATGTCACTAATAAAAAGACAAAGTTTTTCAGATGTTTGAACAATTGAACTATTAGGACGGTTTAAAATATTTAAAAATAAATCGAATAAACAAAGAATATTTTTTGATTTTGTAATAATAACTGAAATTGTAACTCTGCCATACAAAGTGTTTATAGTTTCCAGATGCTTTTTAAGGTCAAGAATGTCCATAATAAAATAAAATTATCAGATTTTCCGAATTCTGACTACATATATGTTCCAATTTTCAAAAGTTCATTACTATTAAATCTGGAGAACGAATGCACGTTGCTCGACCCAGAGCTTATATGTTGAACTACATACCCTCGTTCTTTCGATTTGGAGATTACTCATTATCACATATATATTTAAGTGTTTACCGTCGTACTCGTTTGCTTACTGGCAATTCCTATCATTACTATTTAACGGATCATTTTACATTCAGTATTTTTACTGTTAACAACGACTGCATGGAACTATATTCGAATCGCAAAATTACTTATACGCACTTGGAAAATTAAGTTTCTCGCGAGGAGAAAGAGTAAGAGTGTCATTGTAAAGATGTCAATAAACGGGAGAACCATGATTAATTCGAAAATACAATATGCGTATAACGTTTCTCACAGAGCATCAAAGTTAAGGTAATAATTAGACAGGGCCAATTAGTCAGTTTACAGGACCATTATATTAAGTTTGTAGATTGCACATCCGAGCTTACTCGCCTGCTTTATTACGCACGAGCAGTAGACACCTTAATTAAAGACCACGAGCTTACACTGAAAGTTACAATTTACTAAACACTTTTTCGAAATTCAGGAATTAAAAAAAAGAGCCCTAAATCGACCTTTTAATTCCCGGAAAATCGCCAATGAAAATTATCTAGAAAAAACGGCAACAAATCAGTCTCTCGCACATAACTAGACGACGTGACAAAGTGATAAGTTCAAGGGAAAATCAACCCGCAAACCAATGAATTCTCGCAACCGCGGTGTAAGTCCGTTTTCAACCGAGCGCCAAATGAAATGAAATGTAAAATAAAAAAGACAAAATAAAAAAGAACGACACCGTAGAAGAACGAAAGAGAACAGGGGGAGTAAGGGAGAAAGAAAAAGTGGCGAGAGAAAGAGGGACTGGCAAGTGTAACGGACTTTAATTGCACGAGGGGGCAGTTGGCAGCTCGCCAGGACAATTTAATATCGTCTAGTGCAGGCGACCGACGCGCGTGTGATATTTTTTCGACTATATATATATATATATAACACGTGTGTACATGCAACCGCAGGACGCTCAAGAAGTCATCATCTTTTGGCCGTCGACGGGTCATATTGCAGGTGTCGTTGCTGAGCAGTGTCACCGCAAATCGGGAGTGAATTATTCACGTTTATCGCGAAATTAAAAGCCGAGTAGTTTGATTACACTGCAGTATGACTGCGATTGTCAAAATTTTATGTACTTAATATTTGTAAAGCGTAATTATTTTCTAACACAAGTAGCAAAATTCCACAAAACTAGTCTACGATTAACGTCGTAATAGGATATCAAGTACTGACAAGGGAGACTATTATATCAGTACGGTATAATTTCCGTCTAATTTTAACGACATTACAAACAACTTTTGAACAAATGGCGTTCATTAACCTTTTTATTCATTCTTACTACAAGAGAAACGTGATTATAATTTCAGATCAGTTTAAACAGTTTAGACATTACACTGATATATCCTCTTGCAATCGCCTTGCGCCTATGTCCGTATCTATATTTGTAACCCACACTTACGAAGATCTGATTAATGAAATAACTTGAATTTTCAACTACATATACTATATTCCTTATATGATGACCAAAAACAATAAAAAAAAACCACTATACTCCACAACAATAAGTTAAATCAGCCCCTCTGCAACCCATTCTGACAACGAACCTGCGAGAGGAGAATAATCGGTGGCAATTATACCTCGCGAAAGAATGATAAACGAACGGAGGGTCGCAAAAAGCGTCTCGAAAAATTTCATATTCTCTATCCACCTACGCACATCAACTTTACATACACACACACACATACGCGTAATCTCTTTGGATGTAAAATTTTGCGTCGTAGCATGATTCACGAGGACCGCACGAGCACAATAACTTCTCGTATATTATAGTGACGTTTAATCTACGCGTGGCTTAAATGCCGATAAATTACCGGCTTCTTCAGATCTTTTGCAGACCGCCTCAATTTATGCACGCAATATCCGCTCGGATGTTCCACCATTTCCGCTTAGCGAAAGTACACGCGTGTTTCCTATACATATGCGTGTGAGAGAATGTATATTTATATATATAATAGGTATATATGATAATATGATGGTACGGTGTTGTTAATAGTCGCGGTCGGTTCGACCGAATTATTCCCCACACGATCGATCTTTCGTTGGGAAATAACGATGGAATGGGTGATTGGTGAGGTTGACACTGCGGTGTTACATATTTATCGACTCCCGGTGATGAATGCGATGTGACACAATTTGTGTGTAGGTTAGTAGGTAGGGTGTGATTGTGGGTTCGCGTTAATTTTGAGATTGATACGTATAAAGACGTTGTTGAAACGTCGTAATAACTTTGAGGGAAGTAATACACGTAACGAGGAATTCTATTGCAATGTGTAAGTGATGCAATTTTCCATCGCGAATACAATCTGGATCATGAATCCAGCGAAAACTTTGAGATGTGTTTTTGGGTAGACGAATATAAAGAAAACCACAATATTATATAGATTTTAACGCTGTAGAAATTGGAATTCTGGAAATTTTTAGCTATATTTTTGTAAAAAATCTCTAACAGCCTCTTTTTAAAACGGTTGCCATTTTACTTAGGAAAGTGTTAAACAACATTTGACAAAAAAAATTAGATAAAATCATTCTTTAGCTTTTTCAAATTAAAAAAAAATATCGATTCGTTTTAAATTTATGAAAATTTAAAGTTGAAGACCGAATATGCACCAGATTATGCATAAAGTCTTAACAGTGGCTGATAGCGGCTTAAGAGTACATTTTCATTAGTCTACTTTGAACATTCATAATTTTCAGAGGGATCAATATCTTTAAATTCTAGAAAAGCAAAAAAAAGCTCCTTTGTTTTTGTTAGTTAGATTTTCTTCGTTTGAAGTGGCTAATACTGTGGCTTAATACAAGTTTTTTTTTCAATCTAAAATTATATTTAATATTTTGATTTTTTATTTTTGCTAAATATCATAAATGAAAAATACAGCTTATACAACTGTATCGTGTAGATAGCTGTATGTAATTCAGTGGTTTGGCGCAACTCCCCCCAGGGATTTTCAGAAGGTCGACCAAGCGTGTTATTAATAATTTGCATACTTAATTATGAAATAGATTATGCGTATTATCCCTTGAAAAGATTTCCTGTAGAAAGTCGGAATTGTCCCTTCCAGCCATGCATAAAATACCAGATATTATCGAATCCCTCGCGGTTTTTCAGCTTTCAATTTTCTTATTAATTCAATCAAGTTTCATTAGCCTTTTATTACAATTATATAAATCGCTCTATAATTTAATTTACAAGAAAAAACTGCAGTTGCTACTTTCTATTCTACTCATGAAATATTCAATTAGATTTGTTTACAAATACACGGCTTTTCGCATGCAATTTTTTCTACTTTCAATATAGACTCTCATCTATTTCTAACGAATTTAAAGAAGCTTGAAACAATCGCTTGATTATTTGTCGATGGACTTACGTGATATATTCAGATGGCTAACTGTCATAAAGATCTTTGTAACTCACCTGTAACATAAAAAAACATTACTATTAAACATACAGCTACAATAAACTACAAAATAAAAGAATGCAATAACAAATTACTTCCACTAATAAATATCAAGCGAATGTGTTAAAAACAAAATTTTAATGTCACTGGAACATTTAAAGAAAAAAACCTTCCATCAGCCACGTTCAAATTAGACGATCTTCCGCCGAATTCAATACCGCACTGAGAATCTGGCGACTATTGCTCGTTATATCATTCCCCCGGACCCCCTATCCCGGTAATTTCCCACTTCGAAAACGAGAATGAATTTCTATTTATTTTTACTTTTATGAATAAATTATCAGTTGCTAATTATCTTTTCCGGTTATTATAATACTATATATTAATTGTCAAGTGTGCAGGATCAGAAGTGCAGTACTCTCTAAAGTTGAATTAGTGAAAATTGCTCCACCATTTCAATTAGTGGAAAAAACTACTAATTTATTAGTAAATATTCGCTATTTGATTAGTATTTTTTTTAAACTACTAATCAAGTTAGTAAAAAATACAAATTAAATTAGTAGGTTTAATAAAAGTACTGAATGAAATAGTAAATATGCACTAGTAAATTAGTAGTTTTTTGCAATTTTCACTAATTCAACTTTAGAGAGTAGTATTTGGATGAGTTCAAAGAAGAATAACTTATATTACACTGTTGACGTTTTGAAAATTGTATACTTCAGAATCTTGCTAGAACCAACAGTTTTGAAGTCACATCGAAAATATCTCTAGAGGCAATTTGTAGTTCGGAAATCTTTCAAATCCGAGTTCGACATAGTTGTATGTACTCGCTATAAATATAAGGGCATAAATGTAGGTGAACGATTCGTCACACAAATATACACATATCTGTACATGACAAAAATATTCCATGTAACCACAAAAAAACAATAAGAAAACCTTTGCAAAAATAGAAAAGTCTTAAGAAAACTCGTTTTCAGAAACCGCACACATCGTTATCCATTTTCGAATTATATTTTTAATGCAAAAAGCAACTGAACAGTACTTCTAACTCGAGGAGAAGTTATACGAAAGCACTGCACCAATAGTTCTAGTTTCCTGTCGTATCAGAACAGTTAAACAACACACGCAGACACCCGTTACTCTGTGTCTCTGCAATTCCCAAAACTCGCACTTCACATCTCCTCTCGCCTTTCTGACCAACATCAATATCTCCACCATTCTACCCTTGTTGTCTGAAATTCAAAATTGAAATCCCTCTACCTAAATATAATTTATACGAAAACGCCTAACCGCAGACCCCAAATCCCGACTGGAAATCTTCATTTCTGCATTACTGTAGCAGTAGCGAGCTAGGATGAGCAAGTGAATCACCTGCTGCTGCTGCTGCTGCTGCACACAATAACAAGAACGACGCAGCAACAACAGCGATTCGTAACTCTCGCGTCTTCGTTCGACTACCAAAAATCCCTAGAGTATTCGTATATTTGTGCAGCCGCAAATCCCCCTAGGTGCCATACTCATTCTGCTTACCTCGTCGACTCATGCTACTATGGCTTCTACACTCCCTCTCTCTCTCTCACCCTCTCTGTCGCTCTATAGTGGTGGTAGGTGAAATTCCGCACGCTCACGCGCGGACGCATCTACATCGGGCTTCCATGGCTACTTGTTCCCCCAGGCGGAAACTTCACTCTCGAATGCTCGTAAGCATGTGTGTGCGCTGCGTATTGTACGCGTCATGATAAATCCTTTCCTCGGAGGGAGAGCGACCGGAACTCGTATCAAAACGGTCAGAGGCGCGAATTCATCGACTTGACGGCTGGGAGTTGAGAGTGAGGGAGGGTGAGACAAACATAAAGAGAGATGGATAAGAGATCCAATTGTCAGAGCTCTAGAGAGGTTTATTGAGCCATTGGGGGGTCTACGCATATACACTGCTTTGTTTTCTTTGCCTTTTTTTCTCTATTTATATATACGTGTCTAGTATAGTAGCAAGGGTATGTTTAATTTGATCAGGGACGAGACGAGCTTCTGAGGTTCGAGCTTAAAGAGGATGTCTAAACTAGAGAAATTTTAACCGAAGGACTTTCATTGGCCTTGCAGACACACACACACACACACACACACACATCAAAACACACGCACACACACACTTTTATAATAATACCGGAGATTAAGGTTTATATGACGAATAGAGATATTATAGTGTTAATGTTGATTCGCGTACTTTTGGTGTGGCAATATAGTCAAATACTTTAAGACACAATAACAAAGGAAGGGTATACTTTTATTGGTGTTAATTGACTTTTTTCAATTTTATATATATATACAGGGATATTTCAGGAGAAATGAGCAGCACAAAATTTTAAAATTGCTCAAAATTTGTAGACACTTAGTTGTTTATGAAAAAAATATGTTCCTAAATTTTTAGAGCAATATTTCAATAATTACAAAAGTTATTGCACATCAAAAATTGTTATTTTTTTTTTGCAATTTTTGGTAAAAACTCAATTTTTGCCATTTCTTTACTCAAAATCATGAAACTTTTTGTAAAGCACATTGATTGGAAAAAGTTTGCATTTTACTTCTAGAATGTAGTGATATCTTTTTTATGACCCTTTTTTAAAGTCTGATTAGCTGCTTTTCGGTATACCTTTATCAACAAAAAAGAAAGGAGTTCGACAGAATATTTTTTGTTCGACAAATTTTTTTCTGATTCTGTATTGTAAACCCTTTAACACAAGCCCTCAACCAAGATGGGTTACATCTTCAGAAAAGAGCTATGAATTTTTAAAAGATATAAAAATAGTAATAAAACCCTGTTTTTGATATGACTCACGGAGTCAAATTTACTTATTACTGACTTTCATGTGTTTATTCCACAGAATTATGTTTGTCTGCTCCTTACACCACAGCTCTAAAATATAATCATAAAAACTATGCATTGCATTAATAATATCAAACTATTGCAGGTAGCACGTATAACACATTGCAAGAATTCGTTTGTCGACAAATTTATTCTCTATACTATTTATAAATGTATAATTGTCTTTTAGACATTATCTAAAGTATTAATTTAACTAATAAAAAGTGTAAAAAGTCTAACATTTTGTATAAGTACAATAGTTAAGATCATGATATTATACTCTTTATAATAATAAAGAGTAGACCTATTGTAGTGATTTATTCTTTATTATTATAACCTCATGACCTTTACTATTCTACTTATACATAACTTTATGCTATTCACACTTTTTATTATTTAACTTGATAACTTAGATAGTGTTTAAAAAACCATATTTTTGAAAATCAAAACCTAAATAAATTTTTTTAAGTTATAAAATGATCTTTGCCCATTCTGGGATTTATACAGATACTTTGTTCAATAAAAAGGTATCTCCATGAATTTTGGTGGCTATACCTTTGATCAGTTTTTTTCTGCCTGAATTTTAATGTTTCATTTGGAGTTATGTGAATGACAGTGTACACATACGGCTTTGAAAATATTTTTATTGAAAAACTAAGAAAATTTTACAAAAAAA
>JAWWEQ010022796.1:0-27994 GCA_035583055.1 Torymus tubicola | reverse complement strand
CTCTCTCTCTCTATCTCTATATATATATATATATATATATATATATATATATATATATATATATATACACACGCGCATACAGCCAACACGTTTTTTTCAAGGACTCCGGATCAAGATAAAAATGTATTAGATTTCTCGTTTCATTCTCCACTCCCCCCTCTTCTTCCTTCCTTTATTTTTCGCACTCGCTCGCGAGGAAGACGTATCGTTCCGAGTTCCGCGTGCAATGCGCCGCGATGTATTTTCGCGCCAGGCAAGGTGTACGTATGTGTGTGTATCGGGTAACGATTCGAGACTGCTTTGGGATGTATTTATTGGCTTGGTGGAAACGAGAAAAGTAAGCGTGCCAGATGAGAAAGGTGAAAAAAAAGAGAGTGAGAAGAATTACGATCGAAGAGAGAAGAGAAAATGGAGAAGATAATGACAGAAAAATTTCTCGGTAACGAGCTTGTATGTGAAAAGCGAGTGAGTAGTATGTTTTATTAAAAAAAAATGGACAACTCGCGTAATATACGGAAAAGTAATGGGAGAATCTTGTTTTTCTGTGAAATTTTTAATATTCATGAGGATGAGAGAAACGTGAGATGATGTGTGTTTCAGGTGTAGGAGGAAAATTAAATAGTGATGAAGGTTTTGTAAGTTAGAAAATGAAAGCGTAAAATTGAAAAAAACGGATTGGAGCAGCACTCCATTTACGTTATCACATTTCTATTGCGTTTTATCTATCCACTATATGAAAATGATTTCGCTACGTCGTCTTTAATGTCAATCGATACCTATTTATAATTGCTTCATATCCTTGTTAAAAATAGAATTAAAAGTATAACCCTTTAAACAATGACCCTGAACTCAAATAAATTTCCAGAAATTCTATAAATTAAAAATAAAAATAACAAAAAAAAAATAGAAAAATTTCAACCTTCCGTAATTCTCTAACCTTATCAAGCACAAACCCTCACCCACCCTATCCCATAAATCTTCGAATTTCCATCCTATACAAAGCAACATCCAAAAACCCTTACTGCACCACCAGATACTATATACACGACCTCTTCGTCCAGGAATACTCCCTATATTAGCTACACCTCCGTCGTCGTCGGGGTAGCCGACCGAGTGCGAACCATGCAAGCGAGCGAATAGACGGGACGGATGGTCGGCCTTCGATTTGTCTCGCGTCAGTTGCGGGACAGGCCTGTCGCAATGACGGATCGAGAGCCCGAGTTCCTCTCACTCTCTACTACTGAGAGGGGGGAAACACGAGGCACGTTTGCGTTGATTTATTCAGATACGAGGGCTGCTGCTGCTGCGCTGGCGCGAAAATAATGCAATTATTGCTAACACGGTTAATTTGCGAGTGTGCACTGTGAGCAAGGTGATGGATATTACAAGGAAGGGAGATAGAGAGCGAGAGAGAAGTGGGGATGGTAGAGAGAAGTGCAGTTGTTATTAATGATTTGAGAGAGAATTTCAGAAGGATGTATATATAGTTGAAAGTGACGTTAGATGGGCGAGAGGAGGATAGTATGTATTTTGTTGAGTTACGAGGCGTTGTGAAAATAGAATTTCGGGTGGTTTAAGGCGTCTCGCGTGGTACGTCATTTTTCGCTTTTATAACGGTCAATTTTCCAGCTGAGGCTTAGTCACCACGTTTACTTAACGACGTAACATATTTCTTCCCGTCTCGCTACCCACAATGTAACCTTCTCCATTTTCATGCCTAATATTTACTATAAAACCTTTTTTCTTTTTTTTCTTCATCTCTCTCTCTCTCTCTCTCTCCCTTTACATCCAAATTTTCACCCCATTAAAACCACATAGGCAATCCTCCTAACGCCATTAACCATTCAACCCTCCTACACAAAAAAAAAAGAAACTGTCCCTTCTCATCCCCATCACCCTTGCCTCTTCCCCATTTTTTCCAACCACATCGGCATAAGACACGTCAATCTTCTCCCACATCTGTCCACGTGCGTCGAAAAGGGAATGTCTGATACCGTATAAACATGTTTTTTTTTGCTCTCAACAAAGTGGAAGGGAGTGAAATTGGGGTCGAAAGCTATAGTTGGCATATCGTGCAAAGTTTTTGTATGTGTATGTGTGTATATTGGCGGATCAGAGGTCGCCTCGTCGCTTGCGCGCGTTCGCTCGCTCTAATAATTCACGAAGTTCGGCTGGTAGTTTAATGAGGATCCAGCAGCGGTCAATTACGAAGCTGAGGCGGACGAAAAAGGGACAGAGACGATATAGCGCGGCCGGGATTCGCGCTCATGCGTGGCCGACGTGCAGTAGTAATGAGATGGTTTTTGCGGGAGCTAATCAAACGCGCGCCGGAGGTGAGCGATAGGATGAATTTAATATGTGCGGCACATGAGCTCGGTCGCATTGATTAGCCCAATGATAATGGCTCTGATAATAAATAGAGTATGTGGGAGAGAGATAGAACGGGGTTGTTGGGTTACATTTTCTAGTTCTGATTAAAAATAAAGTGACATCCAATACTTCCGATGTACATTATCATTTATCACATTTAATAACATGAAATGATTCTTTAATTTCTTCGTCAAATCATAAAATTCAATGTTATATAAAACAACATTATTTTCCTTAATTACCCAACCACAATCATCCTTCTCAATTCTCCTTTAAACTCTCGCAAATCCATTCGCCTCTCTTCTCACTCGACACCCGACACTTCCACAGTACTACGCAAAATCTCTCACACACGTGTCTACATAGCGCAGCATAAGAACCCGATATACCCGTCGATTGTCATAACGTTCGTCGGCTATACACGCGAATATATATACTCAACAGTCGCGTCCGCGGAATAACAACAATCCACTGCAGCACGTGGGTGTGCGAGGTGTCGCGAGCGATAACGCAGCCATATACACGCGTGCTCATCGACGCGATCAATTCGCTCCGTCGTTTCTATTTTTACGCGCGATTACTACCACGCCGTGAGCTTATCGCCGTTTTTATAGTTTCGGACGTGCAGAGGTTTTCCTCTCTCTCTCTCTCTCGTCGATTGTGAGAGCGCGTACAAAGGGAATATTAATCTGGGAGGAGTGTAAGGGGTATTAGTTCTGTAGGAGAGAGAGAGAGAGAGAGAAGGACGAATGTGAGCTGGGATTTCGGATGATGTGCGGAGAAAGGGATATATAATAGAGGTGTGATGCGGTTTGCGGAATTTGGCTCGTGTTCGTATGATTTTGTTTTGCGTGGTTCGATGTTTGTTTTTTTTTTCTACTGGGTAATAAAGTTTGATTTTAGGTTGTTGTTTTTATGAATTTACAAATGAACTGAAGTTTGTATATTAGTTTTTTTTTCGATACATGCGAACGTTACCTGTATATATCTGTAACCAATATTCAAATAAAAATAGAACTGTTATATTTATTTTGTTCGAACTTCAAAGCTTTCGATTTCAATAATGCACCAACGTCACTTACAGCTCACATTACATAACAAAAAACTTTCAGCGTTAGAACCTAAAAAAATTCGCTTCACCATATAACCCCGCTGCCACTTCGCACTTCTGAAAATTTCAATAACCAGCTGCACTCCATCGCGCCCTCGCCGCTCATCCAGTATTACACAGCCACGGTACATACGACGTCGATCATTCAGCCTCTCTCTCTCTCTCTCTCTCTCTCTCTCTCCTACTACCGATGTAAATTCACCTCCTTCCCCTATATTCACCATACTACCACCAGTGCGCTTATGAAGTTCGCTCGTAAATTTCGTCGTCGCCGCGAGAAAATAACCCGTATATAATGCGCGCGGGATCTTTATGTCCCGGAAGATATTTATACACACGCGTAATACCCCCCTCCCTTTTTTTTACCTCCATATAACGAAACGCACATTCGCCACTCTCTCTATATATATACGCGTGTGCATACTGTTGCACTTTTGGTTTTGAAATGTGCACGCAGTGGTATGGGACAAAAGCGCTCTCGCGGTATATATATACGCGCCCCGTTGAACGCTTATTCGCTGCAGTAGTGATAGTATATATAGAGCTGCTACAGCGCCCTATGAAAATGTTTGCATTGTCAATCTTGAGCGTTGCTATCTGGCTGCACGTATATATATATTTTATCGTAGAGCGAGCGAGTTCGCCGGGGGATTATGAATTAGGTTTGATTAAATGTTTAATGTGTTTAACGGCGTGTCGGGATGACGGATTTGAATATTTATGCAGCCTGCGGGGGGTGAAGTATTAGGTGGGAGGATTTTTGCGAATAATATTAAATTGAATGTACGCTTATTATTTTATAGAAGAGATTTTGTAACTCTCCCGTATTTTAATCAATTTTGAAATATATTGGAACTGCGATTATATGTACAGCGTCTGATATAGGATAACCTTAATTATATTCAATAGTCATCTTTTGTATACATATTTCTACGAACGGGGTATGTAACCCAAAATCAACCATATACATATATTAGCGATAAAACATCAGGGCCCCGAAAAATTGATACGAAAACCCTGCGTCCTATAGTACTACACACCCTGCCGTGGAAAATTCATTAAAATTCAACGCACATGCACACGCAACTCTATAGCAACAGCGGTCGCACGCACATATATATATATATATATATATATATAGCTATAGCATACAACCACGCGCGCTAAAGTGCCAAAAGCACGGCTCGCCGCGATAAGCCATCGAAATTTAGTCTCTCTCTCTCTCTCTTCCGCACTCCCCGTTCCACGTACACACGCGCTATCGATTCGCACGCGACTCTTCCCTAGCTGCATATAACGTAATGACATTCTGCCTAGCTCTCCCACTCTCTCTCTCTCTTTCCCGTGGCTGTTTGTTTGCCGCGCGCGCGCGACTGACACGTACGACTATCGAATTCCATTCGCTTCTCTTCCTCGAACGCACGCGTGTATATATGTATATACTTATGTATGTGCATGAATAAAAAAAAAAGACAAGGGACAGTTGATGAAGTCTTTTTTTTCTCCTTTCTTTGTCATGGTTGTTGCTGTAGCTTGCGAATTATTTTACGCGTATTACTCATCTTTCGGTTTTTCCAAGTTTCGCGTATATATAAGAAGAGTGAATTTTTCTGAGCAGAGTCGAAGAGAAGTGTAGTATATATATAGGGGACACGCGTATATAGAGGTACGCGTGCGCTAGGAGAACTGAAATGAGTTTTTCTGGACGACGGTAGAGACGAAGTTTGAAATTACGTTAAAAGTGCTATCACTGGCTGAAGAAGTTTTTAATTTGTTCCGAGGGAATGAGAGGGAAAGAGGTAAAGAATGAACGTAATGAGATCAATGACGGCTAATGTATATTCCAAAACGCATTTATTAACAGTAGAAAAGATCGTATTCACAATTGCGTCTCTAAACGATCGGTA
The DNA here is from genome assembly GCA_035583055.1 of Torymus tubicola. Classification (NCBI taxonomy): domain Eukaryota; kingdom Metazoa; phylum Arthropoda; class Insecta; order Hymenoptera; family Torymidae; genus Torymus; species Torymus tubicola. The sequence continues at coordinate 22,606 of JAWWEQ010022796.1, read as the reverse complement.
CAAAATTATAATATAATAATTAATTTTACCAAGAAGTCTGGCCACTCTTAAACACTACATTTCTATCTCAATTCTTCTATTACCTTTATTAAATTAATCATAGATAACACAGATAATAGATAAAAAAAGCTTACCGCTCCCAGCTCACCTTTAAATCACAACTTCTTGAATTACACGCTCTTGCGCGAGCGCTCGCAATAAACGCGACCGAGACCGCTTCTCGCGCTACATATCTCTCTCTCTTTATGAAATTCATACATTTGCACGAGTACACGTGACACACGAGCGTTCGCTCTGCTGGAAGAATCGTCGTCGTCGTCGTTGCCTATATACACGTATAACATGTACTTATACAAGTCGCCTATACACACGTTCACACACTCGCGCGTGCAGTCGCGCGAAATTCAGCGATGCAGCGGATTTCACGCCGCGTCGGCAGCTCTTTGACTATATACATACATATACACATATATATGTGTATACGTACCCGTGTCGTGCGAATATAAACGATGATCGTGCAATGTTGCCTTTTGTCTTTCTTTCTTTTTACTTTCTAAAGAGGAATTTTCAATGGCGCCTGTTATCGGGGTTTCGATTGTCGCGTGGAAGACGATCCTTCCTCCTGTCGCGTTCTCGTTAATGCTACGCGGAGAGACGGATTTAATACCGCAGAGCTCGGTCTTCATATCCAATCTATAAGGGTCCGTTACGCCGAAAGCGGATACGGGATCGAGATGAACCGGTTGATAAATACGGGAGGCATGGGGAAGAAACGGGACAGAGTATATAGGCAGTGTCTCTTTATTACTTCTCTCGTCGTCTTTCGCCCGGTACCTCGTCATGTAACGCCAGGGTTGGTATAGGTAGGTTGATAACTACCTCGTCGTAGATAAAGGGATTTCTCTCTTACTTTCTCCCTCCTCCTCCTCCTCCTCCTTCACCTTCTTGTACCTTATCGAACCTCGCTACTCCCATTACATCGTTCCACGGATTAAGCCATGCCTAGGCGTACGCGCCTCTTTTCTTCGGTAGTATGGGGGGTGGGAGTTATTTTTGCAGGGATTGATGGGAAATGCGGCTGAATAATTGAATTCTTTCGCCGGGGGTTGCAGGCTCTTTTCCTTCGTCTACTTTACCAAGGGCGGTGTTAAAAGGTTTGGCTTTAAAGAAGGAGAAAGTGGCGGCGCGTGCAGGGGACGAGGTTGAGGATAAAGAAGCGCTCTAATCGATTTAGACGCGGACCTCTGTGTTTGCACTGGGATAATTAATTCAAATGATTTTGCATCTTTATTGCTGTTTTGTGTGTGGAAAGAATAAGAGAAGGAGAGAAGGAGGTATTTTTTTCTGATGGAATTTTTAATGGCCAAAAGGGGCTGCTTAATTTCCAGCCGGTGTTTTCTTTGCGCTTTATCTTGCTGCGCAGTTTTTTTCGGGATCGCGGAAGTCGATTTAGTGGAGGCATTGTTTGGTCTTACTGTATATAGATATATATAAAGCTGGGAGTTGAAGGTTAAGATGATAGCTTAAGGGCAAATAATCAGAAAAAAATCAATTATATATATTGTTCAATCTGTTTTCTCTGTTTACTTCTATTATTAAATTGCTTTACTATATCCTAAATTTCATTATAATATAAAAAATATTCGAATTACAAAAAAGTTCGATGCATTAAAAAAACTTTCGAACTAGTCCCTTTCAAGTTCTCAATCAATCATCGTCTTTCGCGTTCAGTATAGAACCTCCACAATCAATACCACAATCCTCCGGATCCCAAAATCTTCGCCTAATAGACTCTCAAAACCCAGCATGATCCTTCTCCATCCTCGCTTCAATTTCGCCGATAGCCCAAATGAGCGAGAGAGAGTGCAATGGCTACGCGCTAATGCCTAATTACAGTTAAATCCGCCGGTATACGCGTGCACGGGCGTCCAATAACTCCCTTTACAATGTATTGCGCAAAGCGTATAATACAGATACACTCGTATATAGCTGTATACATATATATGTATGTATATAGGTACGTATATATGTGTCTCAGTATGTACGTGCACGTATCTCTCGTGAAATTGTAGATGGACACGGCGTCGGGGGCTGCGCCCGCGCGTCTATCTGCTGACGAAGTTACGACGCATCGGCGCGGAACTCGCACTCGACTGAAGTGCCGGAGCTCGGCGAGCGTACGCGCGTACGGCTAAATTACCAATGCCCGGAGCTTATCTGTTGTATGCGCGTAGAGGGAGAGGGAGAGGAAGAGGGAGAGAGAGAGAGAGGAAGAGGGATGGTAAGTGCGTTTGCGGCCGGTCGTGCGGAGAGAGAGTGAGGTGCGTTTTCGGCAAAAATTGCCGATTTCGAGGCGGATTGGATACAGAAAGAGGATGGGGCAGGATGTAGGGAGATGTGGAAATGGTTGGAGAGGGTTTTTTTTCAGGCCGATGCGGTTTGTTTTCTAGTTAGTAGGAAACGGGGAAACGGGGTTGAAATCTATTATAGGAAACTTTTTGGGATGGTAGTAGGGGATGGAAATTGGTTTTACAATGGTATGCCGAAAGCGATGTGGTACTGCGCGAAAAATATGTTTGGTTATCAACAAAACGGTGGTCACGAAAGATCGAATTCTCCGATATTTTCAGCATTTAGGTAGATCTAAGCGTTAAAATTTATTTTATTAAACCTATAGTACATTATTAATGTATAACGGCAAATAAAGTGATTCCCTAATACGTAGAACTTAAAGTAATTAAATTTTTCAATGAAACTTTGAACTAATTAAATTATTTCTTTTTGTTCCAGGTGAGAGGCACACACATATATATTAAAGAGAGAAGAGAGATATAGTGTGGTTTTGTCTGGCAACTTTGTTGTAAGTAATTTAAATGTTTTACAATGAGCCAGAATGTATGACATCCAATTAAAGTTTAAAACTAAAGTTCCACCGTGCCGCGTCAAATTAACTTTTGCCCGTTCAACGTCTAGTTCCAGGGGTATAAGGTGCGTGCAGCAAAGTACAAAAGACAGGTAAAAATTAACAAAAAGAACTAACAATTTTGCAAACCCTTTCGCTATACTATATACCACACACTATAGAAATATATATATCTCGCATATATAGGGAAAAACGTATGTAAAACATTGTACAAAATCGCGAGTATTCTCCACTTATTCCCTCCTCTTACATCCCATTACTCTCGGTACCACGTCTACAATTCAGCATCGAAAGAAACCCACCCGAGCAGAAATTGCCTGCTCGGCTTAGAATCGCGCGCATGCGCACCTTATACACACGGTCCCTGCGCTCCTAAATCGTCCCATTTTCATAATGCGCATTAAATTTAATTTCTCTCTCTCTCTCTCTCTCCTTTTTTCCCTTCCTCTCGTCGACCTTAAACACGTATATTTCACGAGCGAGAGTGCAAAATTACCAAGTGACTCGCGGCTGTGCGTCCCCGTCGTCGTCGACGCCGGAAATGCATAATATTCAGCGCGAGAGAGAAAATATGTACTCTCTTGCGCTACTCTCGCGGTCGACGGTACCGCGGGATAACATTAGGAAAAAAAAGAAGAAGAAGAAGGAGGAGGAGGAGGAGGAGGAGGAGGATGGTAATGGAGTCGTGCGCGAGTTGAAGCGAGGGAAAAACGAGCCGCGGAAATAACGAGGATTCGAAGGGGGGGGGGGGAAGGGGGACTTAACTTTTCATTCGTCCTGTTGCGCTTATATAGCGGACGTCGTCGGAGTGTCTCGTCGTAGTCGACGTCTTCTTCGTCCTTTCTCTCTTTCTCTCTTGCTTCTTCTTCTTCTTGTACTTTAATCGTCTTACGTAAAATTGCTTCTTTAATACAAATATCGGCGCGGAAAGAGCTTGAGGTATGAGTATAAGAGAGAGAGAGAGAGAGAGAGAGAGAGAGAGAGAGAGAGAGAGAGAGAGAGAGAGAGAGGGTCTACATTGCAAAAGCTTTTCTTTTTATTTTTAATGTCATGCAGCCAGCTTGTTTTAGCGATTGTGCATAATGAGGATTTTTGTATTTTTGTATTACGTGAATGTCATATTTTCGCGCGTTAATGGAATTTTATTAATGTTAAAACTGCATTGCAAGATGTACAGTGCATGTAGTCATTTTAATAAAACTAAATTTACACCATTATAATCAATATTTCCATAATACTATAGGTCATTCGCAGTCATTAATTAATCAAAATGAAAACATGCATATATACTTTAACCATAAAGCACTAAGTACACTAATCAGTATAAATTACTTTGCCTATATAGATTAAAATACGAGGAATTCATATTTTTGTGTACAAAAGGTCGCGCACGTGTGCTCGCATTCTTATAACACGCCGATCCTCAACGCGTACACACACAAGAAAAAGAATCTATAAATAACCTCGATTATCCGCGTGCAGCCATTCCTGCATAATAAAGCTAATAACTTACATAGTTGCTACATTTCGCTAATGAATTTTAAACGAGGCCAATTGAGATCGCACCCAAGTATACCGACACACATCACCCTCATGTGTGCATGTATATATATATATATATGTATATATATGTAGCCCAGCACAAATCTCCGCGCGATTGGATAAATGGCTAGTCACCGTAAGTTTATTGCATGAATAATTTGTTTAATTGCAGAAGCTCTCTCTCTCTCTCCCACTCTCTCACCGAATATGAATTTTGAATTTACATTAACGAGAGAGAGAGAGAGAGAGTATATGTATATACGTGCTATATACATTTTCCTGTATGTGCGTGTGTGTGTGTGTGCGGGGGCGACCTCAGCGCGATAACCAATTACGCGCTATTCATTTCGGGAGTGCGGATGCGACAGTATATATATAGAACTGCGGGCTACAGTAACGGCGGCTCGTTTTCAATTCGTCAGAGCAAACAAATATAATATGCGATATAATGAACAATCAGATCTCGTGGCCGCGCCTGTAAGGATGAGTTTAATTAAAAATTTTTTTTCAAGCCCTCTCTTGCTATATATATACTGTATGTCGCGCGATCGGCTGGATAATAATTGTGAACGCGCGAGTATGATTGAAAGCGCATCGGTTATGCTTATAAGAAGCGATAAAATATTTATATATATGCAATCAAAGCGAAGGTGAAAGAGAGTTGAATTATTATTTAATTAATAGATTTTAGAGAGAGAGAGAGAGAGAGAGAGAGAGAGAGAGCTATACTGTGGCGAAATTTAATTATTGGGGGATGTTCGGTTGCGTATGTAGATGCTGGTAAGTGAGCTGGGATTTTTAATTAACAAAATTTGCATGCTCTCGCAATTAGCGTGAGGCGCGAGAAAAACTATAGCTCGTGCGTGTATTATTATTATGCAGTGGAGTGTATATTTTTCGAAGGTAATGCAAGCGATGCGAGTGATTTGCAAATTAATGATTTTTCGAGAACGACAGTCATGTATGTATGGGATGATGTGATTACTTTACCGTGAAGCGAAGTATTATTTTTATTTTAATCAATGACGAGGATGATGATATAACGGTATACAACCTTTCTGTAATATTGTATCTAAATATACATGTATGTGCTCTACTAAACTATCTTTGAAACCACTTTAACGTCATCTGCAATTCTCTTTCTATATAACCCTATAGCAACAGGATAATATTCACATACATATAGGTATACGAATGAGTAAAATAATTCCAGCACCCACCACGCGACATTTAACCCTATAAACCGCAACCTCAACCACCACCACTTGTCCCTCTCAAATTTCAAAATCCCTTTTCGAACATCAGTACGACTACACCATATAGCTTCCCCCTGCCGCCAAGGTAAATACAACCTCCACGTCGACTCTCTCTCTCTCTCTCAACTCGCGCAAAACGAACCTTCGCACCACACGTCTCTATATATACATATATACCTCATACACCTATCCCCACACAGTGCAGTAGCAGCAAATTTCCCATTGATCCTCGCGTGCGCGCGCTCTCGCGTACATATATAGGCTTCCCCTAAAATTCACGCACATACACACACACACATGCATACTGCATTTTCTCTTTCTCTCCTATCCCCGCGGAAAAGCCAGCGGCAGCAGCAGCCGGCTTCGTAGGAGAATAGAGTTAGCGGGACTGCGGTTGGCACCCTACTCACTCGCTTACGCGCACGCGTACCTACATATATATAGGCATGTATGTGTGTGTGTATAGAGGGAGACTCTCGCCGGCTGCTCGCTCCGCCAGCCCTTCGATCAATAACACACGTGGGTGTCTGCGTATATATATATGCGTGCGTGGCACTATATACGCACTCTCTCCCTCTCTCTCTACACGGACTTTTCCATGCGCTGTACTGTATGTATATAATATACGCGCGGTCACGTGACAACTTTTCCGGCTGGTATACGGTTCTGCTGTATATATGTTTCTATATCTTTCTTTCGGTCTGCGTCTGATTTAAAATGCGCGTATACGTGGAAAAGGGCGGGAGTATGTAGAAGGGGAGAGAAAGAGAGAGAGAGAGAGAGAGAGAGGAGAGTTGAGGGGGTAAGAGGAAGCAATTCTATGTTTTAAGTGCCGAGGAGGCACATATATATATATAGCGATCGAACGCCGGCTGCCAGCGGTTTGAGTTCCGCTCGCGTGTGTTTTCGAGGGGGGTAAAGCAGAGTGAGTGAGAGAGGAATATACCTACATCGTCTGCGTGCGCTAGCAGCGTGGTTTATTATTTGTGCCTGCAAGCGTTCCGGGAAGAGAATGACTGTTGTTGTCTGCGAGGCTTGCTCGTACTGATGACGAGTGCAATGTAGTTTTTTACGGCATGTTTTATATGTTTTGTTTTTCCTTTAATTTTTTAGAGTGTCCTCGTATCTTTTAGAAATCGGTGAATTGTATGTATTGTTGTATGTAATTTTATAAGTTTACTATATATACAGAGTAGCTTGAATTTTTATAGATGTATAAGCGTTGTCACAGTTTTAAATGTCATTTATATACAAAAAAACTCAAATTACGCGTTCATTAATAAACAACGACGTTCGTATCGTAAAAAACAAGTATAGAATTAGTAAAAGCCACGAAATAATTGAATATCCCTATACACACAACCCCCGTGTACCCTCCTGTAAAACTCTAAAACCTTTTCACGCATATATATACATCGATCTCCACACCCTTATACTCTATACACAAGTCCTACCCTTATACCCACATGCGTATGTATACTACATACTATCGCGCACGTATCAAGCTTGGAACCTTCCCCTCTCTGGAAAATTCCCGAAAATCCCTAGCGACTTTTGCGTCATGTATCTATACATGTATATATATATATATATATAGATCTACACTTCCCTTCTCTCTTTCTCGGGCATCGCGTACGCGTCTGGAACGTGTAAACACGGCTTCCGGTGCGAGCAAGCTAGCGCGCGCGCGTGCAAATGATATACACGCTGCTATATGTGCTGAGATCTGCGCAAGCCCTGATTAAGTCTGGCAATTACGCTTCTCGACTTTTATTGCATTAGCCGGCTGGTGAGCAGCAGCAGCAGCTAGCTACTACGTGATCATTTTGAGAAACGCGCTCCGTGGCGCGACGTGAAGGTGTAGATATAGGGACGATGATGCTGCGCCGCAAGTTGGATATATAGATAGAGAGGAAAACGGATCGATAGATGAGAGAAGACGAGAGAGAAGGAGTTGCGTTGCGAGGAGAGTTAAGGTAGGATGGATGCGATGCGTCGGTCGTACCGAGAATTGGGGTTCTGTATATATATAGAGAAAGGGGCTTGATTTTGTACTCGAGAGAGGATGATATTCTGTTTGGAATACAGGGGCTGAATGTTCTGTTTATGTGGTTTCGAGCGCTAGAGCTGCGACTGAAGTGTTTATGCGTATGTAAATGGACACGAAAACGCTTTGTGTTGATTAAATTTTTGTATATATAAGAGTCATTGTTCTGTTTTTTTTTAGCCATGGACATTGAATTTTGACGTTATAGATGATTTTATTACGAGGCGATGGTCATCGACCTTTGGACAAACATGCACGCGACGCAGTTTGCAAGCATAAACAAACAGAGGAGGGAAGAGGGGAAGGATTTTTTTGATAATATTATACCATGTAGTCGGCGCGCGAGCGCGCTGTAATCGAGAAACATCGATAAAATTTGATAAAAATTGCCGCGATAGCGCGCGTTGCTAACAATAATCAATAAATCACGTCGATTTTTTTTTTTTTTTTACGGCGTCGCGTTACCTGTCACGCGTAGTTTTTACGAAGCTTCATAATCCGCGGATCATGCTCTGCTGTATATATAGTGAATTACGCGGGAGTATTTTTATTGGGAAAAATTTACCTCGTGCCGCGTATAACACGTGATATAGGTAGATTGTTTTGATAAAAGGGAAAATTTCGCAATTTGGGTTTTTACGCTTTAATATTTGAGCTGTATAGACTGCGAAAATGAATACTTTGTCAATTTGCATGAATATATATCGAGAAAATCTAATTAATGGTTTTTGCAGCAGTCTTTTTTGCAGCGAGCTCGTAAAAATGAATTTTCAATTGTCGACGTCAAGGGAATTTTTTTTTTATAACAGCTAATAAACTTGTTAATATTTTGATTGACAGTATACAATAAAATGTTATTTATTTTTATTTGATACAAATAGTAATTACTCTATAATGGAAACTATAGAAATCGCCTTAGTTTTATAGTAGTGCGATGTTTGTCCCTCAGAATTTTTCCACGTCCTTGTGAGGATAAGGAAAAATCAGCAGAGAAAGCGCAACTTGCGCGCGTCACGTACTGGCGACGTATTCCTCGTAAAAAAATTAATGAGTCACTTTATTACCGCTTTAATATCATCGCCGTAATGGGGAAATTTTTCTCATTTATGGACACTCCGTTCTAACTTGGGCGATCAAATTATAGTATTCGTCTCACATATAACGGATAAATAATTTCGCGCATTTAGAATTTTACGTTACTTATGCGCATCTGCTATTCACAATTTCGTCTCGCTTCTACAGATATCTCCTTTTCCAAACAATCAAAATAATTTATCAATTTTTCTTAGCAAAAAAATTAATTTTGTACTTGTCATTCATCTTTAGAATCCTCAGAATTTCCCATTCTAAAATAAATAACAAACTCTCCGTTACATCAAATCGAACGCATCCTCGCTCTTTAATTTTCTTCACAGTATAAAATTACTCGAGATCCACTTTACGAAACATCGTTCTTTTTTCAATCCCTTTCATACGCGTGATCGGGCATCGACATCTATAACGAACGAAAAAGAAAACCCTATAACGCGAAAATCTCGAACCACTCGCGAAACAGTCGGAAACGTAAAAAAAGAAAGTTGAAGAGCCTATATACGCGCTGTAAATTGATCTATAACCGCGCACGCGCGCTGGCAAAAATAAGCTCAACTAAAGCTGTACATATATATATATGTATACGTGTTCGCGCGCTGCCGCGATACGATCGTCCGGTCGGTGAATTTCCCTATCGACTAGTGTATATATGTGTGCGAAGGAACGCGTAGAGGCAAAAACGACGTTATCACGTTGCCGGTTGCGTATATACATACATATATATATATATATATATGAACACGTACGGTATATATACGGGAATTCCTGTGTGCGCTCGATCGCGTATAGTAGCGTGATTCGCTTGGCGTGTGAGCAAAGTGTATAGGCGCGCGCGCGCGCGCGCATTTGAGGTTATTATGCGTTTTTTGTCAATGTGGAAAGAGCTGGGATAATGAATTTTTTTTTCAACCCTTGATTTATGGTCGCGGGAAGTTGGTTGTTAAAAAGTTATCGACTATAGCGCACGGAAGCTTATATATCTGAGTTTGGGTATGGAAATAATGAAAATTATTATAAAGCTGCGAAATTTATATACTGATTTATTTTGAACTAGATATTTACGATGAACGCTAGATTTGAACGAATATTTTAATTTAAAATATTCTGATGAAAATAATTTGTTATTTACTTTATATAAGAACACGTTTTAATATTTCTGTTTTACAATATACATTGTTATTAAACACACGACGAGTGTAATACACTTTAAGACTCGAGCTATAACCCTCACACACCCATATTGCCACACCTGCAATTATAGAAGAAGAAAAAACGCCTAAATAACCGTTCACCCAGAAAGTCAAACTTCAGCGAAGCTAATTAGTCTCTAAGATTAAAACGCACTTTTCCAAACATCCGTTCCCCGCGCCGACGTTTACAAAGTCTCGAGAGCTCTCCTATCTTCCGGCACACGCGGCTACTACACTCCCGACCCATGCTCTGCCCTCTCTCTCTCTCTCTCAACTAACGGTACATCCACCCCGCGAGATGAGGCAAACCAGTCCACGCCAGATAGTCCCTCTAACTGTGCCTCATGCGCGTGAGCATCCTCTCTCTCTCTTACTCTGTAAACTACACCGTCATTTTTCTCCCCATTCTCCCGCTCGCGCGCACGATTAATCGTTGAACTTTGGTGAAAAAAGCGAGGATTAATTTATACGGTAACGTAGGTATGGCGAAATCGGAATTTATACGGTTACGGTTATGGCGAACAGTTATACGAGTATGCGCGTGTTCTTTTTTTTTTGCAGTCAGGGACGATACAATGGGACGATGGTAGTTTTAGGGTACGAGGTGTAGGGTTATTCGCAATGGGAATGGCGATCGGTGTGGTTATGGCCGGTGTCTATGGTATTTGGAAGTGTGTGATTACGGGATTGTTCGCGAGGGTTTTCCGGGGATGATGAGTGGTTGGGAAAATTATTGAGGTTCATTTTAACAAAAAAAAAAAAAAAAAAAACGTATTTAATAGCTTCCAAGTATATAGTATAGTTAATAGAGATGATATAGCATTTATGAGAAAAACATTTTTAATATAAGAAAAATAACCAAAAAAATACATTTTTTCATTAACGCGGAAAAATATTTTTTGCTTTATGACGAATGAATCCTGCTCGTTATAATATATCCATCACGCGGTTTCTGAAAGCTTTTATATAATTATTTTTCTTTTTTTTTAATAAAATCTTTTAAAAAATCTTTTTTAAAAAAACCAAAGCCAAACAAATCAAACCTACCGGAGTACCTCAATCAAACATTACATCCACTTCACAGCCATTACCACTGAAAAAAAAACCATCCGCATCCTCTCACCGAGGAATACCGCGAGCCTCGTTACGCCGCTCTCTCTCTCTCTCTATCCCCACAGCGTCGGTAGAGAATTCCTCCGGCGAAAATTGGATTCAGACCCAGAAGAGCGGATGGACCAATAAACGCTCTTCGTTCTCATAACTCTCTCTCTCTCTCTTTCCCCCTCAATTCACGATCCATCCATCCGCGTGGTACACCGCCCTCGTGTTTGCGATCGTCGATTGTTGTTTACAATTAGCGCAAAAACTATATACACACACTGTTATTATTATTATTATCACTATATACCGAGGCACGAATTAATTTCGTATACAAGGCTGACTATAGCGTTCTGTGTGTGTGTGTGTGTGTGTGCTCGGGCGATCGTAAAATCATACACGCCTTTCGTCTCTCTCTCTCTCTCTCTCTAGCCACGTGTTTGCAGTCGGAATGAGCGCGTTAGACCGACGCGAGCGTGTGCCTGCCCACGCGCAGTTTAGAAACGCGCGGCTTGGTCTTCTCCCATGCGAAATTAATTATTTCTGGCTGTGTTGCGTGGTCCGAGAGAGAGGGAGAGAGACAGAGAGAGAGAGAGATGAGGATATGTGCGGAGAAGCACAGGACGAGTGGTTATGGTTGCGAGGATGGAAGAGCGATCGCGAGAGGCGTAGCAGCGGGCAGGCTTGTTGCGGTTGTTTGGATAATTTTGTTTTGCGTTTAAGTTGGTGAGTCTGAAGTTCGGAGAAATAAAATAGAAAGACGCATGAGTTGTTCATATAATATTACGCTTGTTTTTATTTATATAAAAACTGCATGATTGGATATTTTCCGTTTAATGTATTTGTTCTTTGTAATATTTTTCATTTACCATTCATTATTCAGTCGTGCGGTTATTTATTATGGCCGCTACGCGTGCACGTTGATCCGTAAAAATTAATTAAACATCAATTAAACTTTATTTTTCATATGTTTCGTTTCAGTGAATATTAATTAACGCGAAGGGTTATTTTAAAAATATTTTTTTTCCAAACGATAACATATATAAATCAAGTATATATATACATATATAAATTAACAACGATTAAATCTTTTGTTTCGGTAATAAAATATTCACCGACTCTTGTTTGTCAAGTGAAACAATATACAGTACGCAATAAATTTCAATAATTCATTTTATTATTTATAACCGTGGCAAAAGCAATCGAGAGTATTTTAAGTTTAATAAAATTTATACATTCGCCGTTGTAAATTAATTCAGTCCAAATGCCAAAAACCCACTGAATAACATATTTAACAACACACACGTTTAATTCGCCTGCAACCAGAATTTCTCTCCATTTATAAAATAATCAACCTCAAACTATTCTAACGAATTCACGGTACCTATATACAGCCTCACGCGAAACGTCGGTACCGCACATGCAATCGCGACGAAAAATTTCCTCTTCACGATTCTATACTTATATATACGCAAAAACGCAACAGCATTCATAAAGCATACGACGCGTGCGGCCTAGACAGGCACACGAGAAATACACCGTCGACGACGTGTGTAATCGACGCGGAAAAAAAAGTCGGCGTACGTCCTTGCAAAACGCCATTGTTCGCTGCAGCACAGCGTATATACGCAGCCGGAGGTTAAACGATTGCAGGTATATATATATATATACACGCGATGAAAAATGAACTTAGCCAAGGGAAAATACTGCAGACGCATGAGTTGAGTGGAAAAAAAGACATGCTATATACGTGCGGTAGTGTGCGTGTTTAAAGAGCGGAAAGCGCGAGAGTATAGAGGCGCGTGTGTATCATTACTATCGGGAAATTACGAATGGAGGACAGGGTAGTACTCGATATAGGGAAGAGAGAGAGAGAGAGAGAGAGAGAGAAAAAGGATGGGCGAGTTGTCGATGCGACATTGAAACTTCAAAGAGATTCGTAGTGGAGTAGGAGGAGGATGAAAGAGAGACAGAGCGAGAGTGGATGAACGAGAGGGAAATTGGAGTTCGTGATTAAATTCTATAAAAATGTTCGATCGCTATATAGGAGGGCGGGTTAGAGGTGCCACCGAGTGCCACTGTCGTATTAGGTTCTATTTTTGTAATAGGAGCAGAGCGTGCGCACTGCGGCTTTTCGGAGATTTAAATTTGATGGATGGATATTCTTTTTCATTTATGAAAATATTTTGTCGTCTTTCAGCTAAAATAGAAATTAAAAGCTTTGATTATTCAAACTTTTATCGTATCTAATTGCCATTTAAGAATTCGCGTGAATTATTCCTTTTTTAAAAATATAAATTTAACATGAAACAACAATATATACCCAGGAACGTTTTTTTCTCTCCTCTCTGACTTTTCCACCTACTCCATCGTCATCAACGCAAACGAAAATCTTTCCCTCGAATCATCAAAACGCACGTATATGCACGCGCATGTGCGTGTATATATACACACTCGCCTGTTGTTTTCCCTCGAAACTCACGCGTACGTGCACACACGCTAGTGCACTCATTCACTCTCTACTCGCGTTATGCGCCCTGAGACAATCCTGCGCGAAAATCGACTCGCTGCGGGCGCCGTGCGTGCAGGGCAACAATGCCGGCAGCGGCAACGGCGCGCGCACAAAATTGTGCATTGTGCGATCCCAGCGGGAGACCCCCGAAGAGCTTATATACGCACGGCCTCGAGGGGGAGGGAGGATGAGAGAGAGAGAGAGAGACAGTATGGACGATTGAACGATAGTGACTCGTGAGGATTAGAGATGAAGAGAGAGAGAGGCAGTGGGTGGAAAAAAATGAGGAGAGATGCGAGGAGCATAGCTGGTGAGACAAAAATCTCCTGGTATGTGTGTGTGTGTGTGTGTGTGTGGAAGTTGGAGACGAATGTTTATAGGTTTGCATATAGGTTTGGATTGAAAAGGAAATAATGGTTTTCGTAGATATATATTGAAGCATGGTATAATGATAATAATCGTGTAATTTAATTTTTTCGTAATTTAGAATAGTTTTACTTGTACTCCTTTTGTTTGTATTTCGCACAAAATTTACGTAACCATTAACCTAACTAGCCAAAAAGCAACGAATCACCAACCGCAAGGAAATGTTATGTTTAAATATACCATCTGTCTGAAATTTGAAATTTGACATTCAAAACCATGTTCCAGCTCATCAAAACCAAATTACCATTCGCAAACAAGTCCACCGCACGCGAAATATTTTCAGTATCCTCTATAATATTCCTGAGAATTCATATTAGAAAAAAAAGAAACATACGTAGCAGCAGTGTATGCAAACTACCGCACGTTGCTTCAAAAATAATTCCCCTCTATATATATACACATATACACCCACGTGCACGCACGCACGCATATAACCCCTGCGGCTCGCCCGGCTGAACAAAATTTTCGCATATGCATGCACGCCCTCCTTATACTTTCGCAATACACACGCGCGCAGGTGCAAACGAATCCGCACGACTAACACTCCCTCCTTTCTCTCTCTCTCTCTCTTGCTCCCTCTTTTGTGTTTAGTTTGGTCCGCTGCGGGCGGCCGAGCGGCGCTCATGCATAATGTGTAATTCGCACGAGAGAATTGATGATAGAGCAGCGAGGGAATCTCAGCTCGCGTGATTCCGCCTTTCTCTCTCTCTCTCTCGCTCTTCTTTACACTCGTTTTCTCTTTCAGCTCCTTTTTTGCATTGTTGCAAGAGAGATGCTAATGTCCTGGCTCTTTCTCTCTCCCTCCGTTTTTTTTCAAAATTCGCGCGCGGCCGCGGCTGCAGCGAGCTCGTTTTTTTTGCAGTTGTTATTTTATTTTCGCCCAGTTAATTTGCGTGCTCTTTTGTTCTTCCTTTTCTCTCTCTCTCTCTCTCTCTCTCTCTTCTTTCGTTATGCGCGTCGGTGGCAGCGTGCGCGCGCTGTTTCACTTTTTTACGCGGGATATAGCGATGTGTTTTTCTTCCTCTTTCTTTTTGCAGAAAGGCCGAGATTGTTGCCCACCGCGCGGAAGGGTGAAATATTCGAGTAGAAATTAGTGTTTTTATCGGCGAATAATACTCGCCGCTACTGCGCTTCGTCTGCTTATTTTCACGGTTTCGTAATTCAACGTTGGGTAAACGTATCGTATCGTATATTTTCGCTTCCACCACCGTACGATGGTTTTTTACTTTGGTCATTTCGCACTATGATAAGAAAGAATTAAAAGTTGAAGGTTTATTATAACAGTTGTCAATGTAATTTACGACAATTTCATATAAAGTGTATACGCGTTACAACACGGTTTCCTTCCCTCGAAAGTAACAAAAATCTGAAAAGTTTCTCATACTTATATAAGTCGAGTGCGCGCAGAATCCTTTCTCGTATAATCAAAACAGAAGAATATTACGGGGAAGCCTATTAAATTTTTCATTTCGTTCCAACTTTAAATTGTCTGCGAAGCTAGCGCAGGAATTTTCTTTATGCCCGCATCTCTGGCTTCTTATATATTATGGTCATATTGCAACCAACGACAAAACAGTATTAAGGAAACCTATATCATCCATATATTTGTTTGCCAATCGCGTCCATCGGCGTTTATATTTCCACTATGAATTCATTTAAAAACTTCAATCTTTTATTTCAACGTTCAATATGTATAGCGAAACCCGTTAGTCTTCTATATCTTAAAAGATACCGTATTCGTAATCCTAAGGACAGAAACCTACTCACCTTCATTTTTCTCTTTCTATACCCTACCCGAAACCTTTACTACACTCTCCCCCTATTAACGTACCAACACATTATACAAAAGGACAGACGTATATACATATAAACGCGTGTGTCCAGGCATATCCCCCGCGCGTTAAATTAATTACGAGAGTCGCTCGGCATCATTTATTTTCATTTCTCCCGCAGCGAATAGTCGTCTTCTCTCTCTCTCTCAGCTTTTTTTTCCGGTAGCTGCGCGAGAAAAATTATCGAGCTAGCGCCTCGATACACTACTGCTTCTCTCACTCTCCCGAGGTTTAATGATAGCACACGCGAGGAGGAGAGAGAAATTGATTACCGCGGCGTGCGCCGAGTGCTAAAAATATGGCTGTTTGCACCGTTGATTGTGCGCAGTGCGTGACTCCAGGTGGAATGGTAGGTTTGTATGTGTGTGTGTGTCTGTGTACATGGGGTGAGGATGAAGGTAGATGGCGAGAAGTATGTAATGCAGGACGAATAGAAGATGCGGATGCGCAGACATCGCGGGGGGTTGTTTCTTTTTTTTTCTCTCCTGGGGAGAGCGAGCGAATGATTTATCGGTGTGGAATTTAATAAACGGCGACAAAATCAGGTTATGCCCGTCGTAGGTTTCTAATTAAACCTGTGATCATTAATTTTTTTTTCTTCGTTTATCGGGTGTAATTTCGACTGCCTGCTGAGTAATTAAGCTCGAACACTCTTACTATATAAAAATAATGACGATGTTTTTTTAAATCTTATATATACGTAAGGTGATAAAGGAATATTCATGCGGTCAATGTTACACGACGATTTGGAAATTCGTGAGTCAGTTAATGGACAGACTTAAATTGCAAAATGAGTAATTTACTTTTCGAGCTAACAATCCGTTACGGTAACGGTGTTAATTTTTGAAGAAATTAGGTTTATGGATCCACTGACATTCCTTAACGTCAAGGCTACGTCGCGAAACTATTTACGGTATGAGCGTCAGGTTTCCCGTTTCTTGAACTCACGCTCGAATATTCAGCAACTCAATTGAAAGTTCACCTCAGAATTAAAGTCGAATTATATACTTTGCATTTTGTCACCTTGCCAACGAATGACCTGTAAAACATTACCAAACGTCTATACAACAACAACAACATCTATATACCTCGCATAAACCTCGTATCGTCAAATACCATAAAATACAATACAAACTAAGAACCCACTTCATCCTCATAAACTCCAGCGAACTCTCGCGAAAACAACATCCCCCTGTTTTGAATCAGTTAATCGCGACGAGCCATCAAAATATTATTCCCCGCGCTTACCCGCTTCTTCCTTATTTTTCCAAACCTCCGTTCTCCGTTGCCTCCCTCCATGTATCGCGGAATTAAACTTCGTTTTGCAGCTGCCGCTTGCCTTCCAGAAACTCTCTCTCTCTCTCTCTCTCGCGTCCGCGAAAGTCTTACCTCGCCGTGAGTAATGAGCCGCGCTGGCGCGGAACGAGCAGCAGTAGCAGTGCGGGCGCCACCGACTCCTCGGTTTTTGCCGACGAGGTTCTCTCTCTCTCTCGCGAAGATGAAGCCGTCGGCGTAATTACCATCCTCGTTAGGCGAGGAGCAGTAGCAGCAGCAGCAGCGCGAGCGCGCGAGACTCCTGTCACCGAGACTGGTATTTAATTAGTATTATCGTTGTACGTAGGTGGTGTGCGGCCGAGCTGCTGCTGCTGCTGCGTTCGCTGCTTTTTTTTTCTCTTTGCATGGTGGTGTTTGCTTCCCTTTTTTTTCTTTTTGCGAGGAGAACGGAGGTGGTTTAAATATGTCGGGGACGAGGAAGCATATATGTGTCTGTGTGTGTGAGTAGCTAGATGGGTTTTCTCGGTTCTTTTGGCAATTTGTCGCGGGGGAAAGAGTATGGGGTTTACTTGCGAACGAAAGTCTATGGTGTTTATTGGGAAATGGTATGTGTGTGTTTATGTCGGGTTGAGGTATTAAGCAGTAAGCTGCGTGAGAATTGTGATATGGCTGGTGTTTCATATAGGTTTCAAAATACAGGAAGCTCTTGAATTTTGGGATTTTAGTGTCTCACGTTCTTCGATGATTCGTATGTGAGCTTATACGCTGTTATTATATTTTGAAGATTACAAAGCTTACAAAAATATATATATATATATATTACCCAATTTCATTACATCCTCTACTTATACATAAACAAACTCGTTATACGAGGATCAACATATTCAACAAACCTAACGAACATACAATTATTACCCTTATTACAATTCGTCAGCATCCTGCTTCATTATCTGTCGTTCTTTCCACAAATCGTCTATATCCCAAAAGAAAAAAAAGGAAAAAAAAGAAACCCTGAATGAAGGAAAAACTACGCAGCAACCATGCGAATCGATACTCAACCAAGCCAAATTCTCCGTCAGCTCGATGCATAATACATAATATAGATATGCGCAGGCTCTTGAATTACCTTTCGATCCCCACTCTCTTTTCCATATACGCACTATACTCTCCGAAAAGAGAAGAATCCTTATAGCGTTTCGTTATGAGACGCTCGCACACCGCGTGTCTAGCCAGATGACGAATCGTTTGTGCGAGCGACGCTCGATGCAATCGAAAGCCTCTCTCTCTCTCTCTCCCCTCCGTTTGCTACTGTTATATACGAGGGAGAGGGAGGAAGAAAAGCCACCCGGCCGCGTGTATATCGATCGAACGCGGGGGCCGAGACAGAGCGAGAGAGAGAGAACGGTGAAAAGGGCTCGCGCGCGGAAAAAGCGAGCGAGGAGTAATGAGACACAGAAGGGAGAGAGAGAGAGAGAGAGAGAAGGGGTGCAGGGAAGGGGGTGAACATCGATACCCTTGTTCGCGTTTTCCCAGAGTCTCGTCGTCTCTCTGCGCCGCGTATATAGTCGTACCTTTTGCTTCGCGTAGTACTACGAGTGAGAGAGTGAGAGAACGAACGTGTATATATATGTATGTATATATGGATGTGAATGCGTGTATATAGCGTATGTGCTACCCACGTGCATACCGCTCGCGAGACAGACTAGACAATGTGAGGGAGTTTGTAGGCGCGGAGCAAGAGAGAGAGAGAGAGAGCAAGAGTTTACATGAGCGCGATATTGCAGCAGCAGTCTAGCCTTGGCGCAGTGGTTGTCAGTCGGTTTCTCATAGGAGTCTCGAGGCATAGGAGTTGTTGGCTTGAGTTGTGCCGCAGCTTTTTAGTTTAATATGTTGTACGGAGATGAGATTTTAGATGTTGCGGTAAAAGGAGAAATGTAAAAAGTTGCTTGTTTCAAGGTTTAGTTGGAGAATTCCGTACTTTGTTTAAGTATACGTGCATTGATTTTCTAGTTCATAATTGTTTTGAATCGAAAAAAATCTGTGAATTATGCATAAAAAGAAAAATTAATTGCATAAGGTTAAAAAACGATGAAGTACGCAACTTCGTATACATTTTCATTTAGATCTTATATATGCCATCACCTCAACACCCTCAAAACGTTTCACATCCAACTCACGCGTCATACATCACACCTCTATGCGCCTAGCCGAAAAATTACTCTCAGCGCTATCAAACCCAATTACCCCGTACCAAAGCACTCGACACGCAGTACATCCTTTGTATTCCCCCTTCATATTCCCCCGCCTCCGTGCACACACTTGCAAATCACTCATACTCATTTCGCTGAGAAAAGAACACCTTTTCGCTTCAGCATATACCCGCGCGTATAATTAATTGTCCGCTCGCGCGTTATAATACCTCGTAATATCGTGAAAGCACCTCTCCCTACACTTTGTACTCTCTCTCTCCCTCTCTCTCTCTCTCCCTCTGCAGTCAGGTAATGCCGAAAGGCATCCGAGCTTGCGCTCTCGCGGGCTTTTGATGTTCTGGCACCTCTGGCGGACGACGTCAAAGGTAACACCATCCTTCGTCCTTTTGCCTTTTGAGCCCCGTTACCGCCGCTCTCGTGTGTCTCTATCTCTCGCTTTCTGTTTCTTGCTATCTCTCTCTCTCTCTCGCCTCTACTCTCTGATTCTCTGCGCGCGTCTCGGCCTGACGGCGTCGCTTCTGGGACTTTTTTGGGGAAGAGAGAGAGAGAGAGAGAGAAAGATTACGTACAGGGACGAGAGTCGGGAAATTTTCCAAAGGCGGAATTGGGGTAACGCTTTTCGACGCGTTGGTTATATATATATATATTTTTTTTAGGTGTAGAAAGACTGTGCAAAATGTGAGATAATGTTGGTATTTGGCTTTGAAAGAGAAGGGGGTGGTGACAAGGATAAAGGGGCTTGTAATTTTGTGACATTTTAACGTTGGAGATTCGCTTGATATTAAATATTTTATATGCTTTAATTTTGATTTAATGTAATTTTAACGAATTTATTCAGATATGTTAAATGTAGCATTTAATTTTATTCAAGTATTTTCATCTCTTTACGTTGTTTTCCGTTAATGTGCAAATTAGCGTGAAATTCATACATATTATATAATTTTCATATATTATTCTATAAAAAATATTCATTTTATACATAATTCTGTAAATTTGAAACATTCCGCTTTGAATTAATTAAATAATTATTTATATACATATTCAAATCTTTTTTTATTAATTTTTAATTGCATTACTTATGAAACAATAAACAAAATGCACTATTACTCATTCTTCTATAATACCAACGATTTCATCCGCTCAAATTAAGACCATCAATTGTTTTTTTTTCTCTCTCTCTCTCTCTCGACGCACAACATTCGCAAAAGCAAAACAGACTGCCGGTAGACACGAGCATCAAAAAATTAAAAAAAATCATCTCTCAGCCTAGCCATGATAAATATAAGCAATTCCGCAGTCCACTCGCTCGCATATCAATCACAGCCGGATAATTGACGAGTTCTCGCGAGACCGCGCGCATACGCTTATATAGATATCCATCATATATATATATAGACACTATAATATACGCTCGGAAACGCTTTGTACATATACGGAAAAGTAGCGCGTATACGTATATGAGCCGTATGCATATATAGGAGGCTTTTTAAAGCTTCAATAATCCAATTTCGGATTACATCGCATTGGTAATGCATTTAAATTATAAGATCCTGCATATGTAGGTAAAGTTATATTTTCATTTGAATCTAATACCTCGTACTATAGGGTAAAAATATAATATTTCTTATACAAAATATATACGCATATATATATCTTACAAGTGTAAAATCACTCACGAGAATGATGTTTTCTTTTTTGCATTAAGCTTATTAAAAGAAAGCGCACGCGCGTTTGTGCAGCGCGTCACATACTCGCATATATACTTTCTCTTTCACGGATTTCCATTACACGCTGCGATATGATGGATAACCCCCCGTGTGGCGGCAGCGGCGAGGGCAAAAACGAAATTTAAGCCGAATAGCTTATGCACGTGCACGCGTCAGCTGATCAGCTGATCGATGAAGCAATTGCCGTATATAGCGGCGACCCCTACTGAAATTTTTTACCATACGTCCGCGCGCGGCGCACCCCTCATACGTTTTTTGCCATCGTATTTCGCTATAAGCAATCATTTTATTCAAAGTCGTACATTATTTCTTATAAACTTAAACAATAAATCAATATTGTGTTTTTTTTTAATCTTATAACCCATAAAAGTTTAATTAATTCTGTTCTTGGAATCGAAACGTAAACATTATTTTATACGGTTATGAAAAAACTCTCTCTCTCTTTCTCTGCGTAAACAAAGATATACAAAAAATTGCCTTAATTAAAAATCACTCACTTCAGCGACATTAAAAGCTCCCATCTCTCCCGAGCTCAGCAATTTAACCGTATTTTTATCGCTTTGTTTACTCACTGCCAGCTCCGTTAATAATTCAGCTTATCCCGTGTACTTCTCCTCCTCTCTCTCTCTCTCTCTCTCTCTCGCCTAAACAATAGCATCGATCATCGCGCCGAGAACCGTTAAGAGGCGAGCCGTCAGCTCCACCTGTACCTCGTCGCTGGCGTTGCTGCCGCTGCCGCCGCCGTCGTCGCTGCTTTTTCTTATGACTTATGAGTGAGAAATGCCTTTGACGCCGGCCTTATCGATTATGTAAGAACGTCAAGTTAATTAAATGAAAAAAAGGGAGTATAGTTGTAATAGTAGTAGTAGTAGTAAAACGACTGAGAGCGAAGAACGCGTTACAGCGAGTAGAATTTATCGCGCTCGCGAGAGGAAGGGAGGGAAATGGTCGAGGTGCGAATTGCAACGTTAATTGGTTTTCGCGAGCTGGAGAGAAAGAGAGGTGAACGCTGTTGTTGTTGTTGTGTAAGATGGCGGAGAGTTGGAATGGTTGAGAAGGAGGAGACTGATAAGGAAGAGTAATTTTTAATGGAGTGGTGTTGATTGTAAAATTGAATGAGGCGAGATGCATGGTTAAAAAGATTATATACTGTTATAGTAATTGTCATTATATACTTGTATGGATAATTTTTGAATGCCGATATGTTACCGTTTTGTACAAGTTAAGATACAGTATATTACACAGGTATACGAAAGATTTTATGGTACCAAAAAAATCTCGAAACCAATTTCAGATTATATCATTTTTATATTTATACAAAAAACAAGCTGTGTTCTCAGATTACATAACACACACGACAATTAAATGAAATTTAATGGCGATATTACAGACTAATCGGCAGTTTCGAAAACCATCCCAGCTGTGTTTAATCTCGTTTCCAATCAATTCGATGCACTTTTCGTTATCGTACATATA
>JAWWEQ010022785.1:0-28001 GCA_035583055.1 Torymus tubicola | reverse complement strand
AAGGATAATTCCGTAACGAAATAAGCGGTATTTATTACCAACCATTGGTTAAACGGTTGGCCAAACCTTTGCGATTCGGCGAACGGATGGCAAAGGGTTGGTGTTCATTTCTACCAGGGTATAAGATAAATAATCACCCGTAGCTACCAAATTATTATTATCCATGAAGCTTCTTATATTAGCCTACTTCAAGATACATCAATATCTCATAATAAAGTATTTTACCTTCATGTGTTCGTTCTGAATGAAAGTTGAAATGACCCATAGAAAATTGCACTACGTTCCACTTATCGTTTCTACATTGCCCGGGATGACCGAAATCCTAAGGCTTATTTGAGTCATCAAAATACTCGTCACAAAGAAAAGCATTTATAGAAAATTCATAAAAGAATAAATAACACTTTAGCGTACTTCTTAGCTTATATGTGTATAATAAAAATCAATAAAGCTATTATTAAAAGCATTTTATGAACAATTTCACCTAGGGTGAACGACTCGTAACCAGACGCCAGCCAAGGCATGTTCAGTTTTATTTACTTATATCAATTTTTCATGGAAAAATGACTTTTATGGAGACATAGTTCACTGGCGGAAATGTCGTTATGCTGCGCGAGACGTACGCGCGCTTCGCCGTAACGACAAGGTGGCTGTGGATTGGGAACGAAAAGTTTCAATACGGTCAATGGGCTGTCAATGCTGATATAGTCGTCAAACAAATGAACAAAATATATTTTTTTCTCACTAAAGACGTCGGTAAACTTTTTGCGGATTCTACAATGATAAAATATAAATGATATTATAAGAAAATGTAAACATTAACTGCTTAAAATCATTTTCATTCTACGTTGAATGCAAAAATGTCATAAAAAATATAAATTGCTAAATTCTTAGTCAATCTAATCTATTATCTTTTATACAAAAGTAAAAGATTTCAATTGTTTACTTTATACAGTAAAGTGTGTAGCTTATTTTTTGAAAGGTCAATTTAGAGTTTATAAAAAGAAATCAAGTAATAAAGTTATTATTGCTAAGTAATAATCTTCCATGTTTCAATGGTCATTTTCAATGAAGGTTGCTTTTCAAGATTAATAGTACAATTAGATCTAAATCGATAGTCAATAAATAACACGTATATCATAAAGCCCAAAACCCGAAATGTAATTGAAGTCATTCCTATTTCAATGAATCATTTGAAAAATAAATGACTAAAACATATAAAGCATAAAATTGCTGTGATTTATTGTTCGTTTTATGCCTACGAGTATTGATTTTTCTGAAATTAACGCCGATCACAACAATAAATCTCTAGCACAATTTATTTCGAAAACATATGGCAATCAGCATCATTTTAAAATTCACGGTAAAACACGTAGGTGCTTTCGTGTCACAAAGGTAAATACAACGATTCCAGAGAGTGAACTTTTACTATGTGCCAGATTCAACCGTTAGTCATAAGACGTGTCAGTTATCATTACAAACGATGCTGTATAGTTCAAAGTAATGTAAGGCCGCGTTGCTGCGCGCTCTGTGAAAGCTCAAAGTGAACGATCATCAGAAACAGACGTCGTTTCTCATTGCGCATGCGATGAATGTATGCTTTCCTTTCTACCACTCTCTTCTTCTCTCTCTCCCTTCGTTCTCTCGCTCATGCTGCGTTCATAACAATTTGCATTGCATTTCTACTGCGCAGTCACATTCTTTACCAGGTTAATTAAAAATTATCGTTTAAATGCAAGCATAGAGATCATTGTAAGATGTTGGGTAATTTGTATACTTTCAGTGCTTTGTTTTAGAAAGAAGCTTAAAATTAATTAAAAAGAGTTCTTGATCATATGGTAGGCCTTATGTAGCCTTTATTTAAATGTATAAAAAGTCGTATTTAACGGTGAAAATTTAGACGTATTGAAGCTATCCTTATAAATATATAAATGATTTATAAAAAAATAAGAAGATATTGAGAAAAATTTTATTAAATAGTATTATTTCTAAAATGAAAGGCCATTTTTCGATTTCACCAAAGGCGTGTTTTCAGGCAAAAGATATAAGAAAATTCAAGAAACGTTATAGCAACTATTAATAAACGTATTATACGTTGAACAAAATGATATATTTATTTGGATGGTCGATATACTTTAAAGCTGAAAGAGAAATTCATCGTTCACGTCAGTCGATCTATATTCCGTCGAGAGTGCATATTTCATTCTTGAAAAATGCATAAATTATTTTAAGAAACCATTTCCACGTAAGCGTCGGTGAAAAAAGCACGCGAGCACGAACGTAAGAACCCAATCGCTTTGAGCGCGCAATAAAAATATCGACTAAAGCTCTAACCTCCTAACCTACATGCAAAACTCCCCACGAATGGAAATCCGATTGAAGTCCAGTCCAATCGAATTACGCAGGCAGCCTGAAAAGCCACACTCGAATATACATATATATATATATATATATGCAAGCGTGCGCTAAACTTTCCTTCTCCGTCCGTGCACGCCGCAAAAGAGTCCGACGGTCAGGGCGGCCAGTATTCCAATTAACGCCGAAACCCAATCAGCCGGCACTCTGCCATACACTTTCTACTTTTCTTCAAAAAAGCAGCATATACGCCTGTCCAAAACCCCTAAAATTAATCAGCCACAGCGACTCGTGATCAACCCCCGCAACATGTAGCCGAGCGATCGAAGGCAACTATATATACGCCTTGGCCGCAGCCCTGCGTATAGGGAATGTCCCGCCCGAGTGCGTTCCTTTCGTATTATAAAGGTACTTTCGTGGTATTGCGCGTCAAATTAACGACGAGAGCTGCCGCGCGAGTTCCTCGCGCTTCGCGTGCTTCGCCGCGTGCGTACTATTCCGATTATGCGCCGGCGCTACTACGCCCGGAGGGCCAGCCTGTCCGAGACACGAGAGCATCGTCGAGGACCGACGAGTGGGCGTAGAGGAGAACGACTGGCAACGCGGCAACGGGCGCGCAGGCGCGAGCGCTTCGAGAGAATGGCATATAAACTGCTCGAGTGCTCCGCACCCGAATTCCGTCTGGCTTGACTGACTATGAAATACTGACGTGGACACGTGGCGCAGAATCGCTCGATCTATGATTGCTTATCTTTTTTATGATATTTTTAAATATCATTTTGGTTCAAATATTTTCGATGTAATTTTTTAATTTTCTAGAAATAGAGTTTTAAAAGTGGATATATATAGAAAACTTTCTGGAAATAGCCTTTAGTTTATTGTCGATATCAATGCAAATTATTCAACAATCAAAATCGCTAGAGAATGAATTTTTATCTTTTACATGGAAAGAAATTAATTAAATTTGAAATTGTAATATGAATGTCGAAGTTAAGTAATCAAAATTTACTGGATTATTCAAATTTAGACGAACCAATTTTCGCAATAATTTAATATAGTTTCAGACTATTGATATAATTTTGAGTTAACAAATCTTCGAAAACTGAATAATAGAGTTATATAATTGTTTGTTAGACATTCAACAGCTGCTAGAATAATAGAAAAATGTCATAAAATTTTGTAGATTCAAACTTTAAAATGAAATTTTTAATAAAAAGTGGAGTTAGTTTTAATGAAAAAATTTTTAATTCTAATAATAGAAGGACTATTTGTAACGTTATACGTTAGTAATCTCGTCATTAGTGCAAGTCGTAGCCACACACGTATAAAGCACATAGTCGTTTTGCGAGTAACTTATAGGCGTCTACGGCACATGCTGAAATTGGTACACAAACTACAATTAGAGCTGCGATTAAAACTTTACTCAGCCACAATTGTTCAAATATAGTTATCGCCCATTGTAATACATGCATTAAAATTGTTAATGTTGCTGCTGCAATTGCTTGATAATATATACATTATACCTTTAACTATAGAGATACACATTTTATTACCTTGAAAAGAAGTTCGCTTGTAAGTTGTTTGGATCATAAATATTTATTTCATATACTCAAATAAATGAGGCATCATTATAGAACAGACAATATTTCTACAGATTGGAAAATAAATCTGTTATATAAAAAATGCATTTATATTTCGATAATCTACTTCCTTAGTGAGCCCGATAGCTTGAAAATTACAGGTCGATACACATCCGTGACATTTCACAATTTCTCCATTAATCCTCTCCACAGCTCTGACTTGAACAAGTGCCTAATCAATTATCTCGAAGGCACATCGCGTGCATCACGCAATTAATTAAGTTAATTTAAAAACTCATTACGAAATTTAATACCGTCGTAAATTTCATCTTACTTGTCGATGTTGCATCGAAATAATTCTCTCGACGCTCTTGCGGAAGATCCGTCAAGTTCAACTTCGCTATATATAGGTAGCATGACATCCATAAATCACATCCATGCCGGAAATTAATCGATACGAATATGAGATCGAAACGAGAAAATCTCCCCCGGCCAAATCAACGACGGGCTATCTACGCTACATGAGCTCGTTATTTCCATATCGTAATGACAAACGGGCAATTTTTCCGCGCAAATGAGCCAGCGACAAATGAGGGAACAACAACAACAAAAACGCGGGCGTATATATATCGCTGCACGCGCTCATATAAGCGCACGAGCGTGGGTGAGAGCGCGACGGCTTGGTATAAGCCCCCTGCGTATATATACGCTCGCGCACTCGTATCGGCAAACATAATCTATACGCGCCGGGGAAAATCACGACCTATACGCGCGCCCAAATGAGGAAGAGCGCGTAGCTATGTGCGGCCTCGAGGAGAAGGGGGAGGAAACATCAAGAGCGGAGGGGCGGGGACGATAGGCTGGGATCTCTGCCGCGAATGCGATACAATATAAACATCGGCGAGAGAGATCGATTCGAGGGTCGAGGCAAATAGGTCAAATTTTCTTCGAACTTTTCCCTGACGAAGTTTCAGGGGAGGGAGTTGCACGCGCCACGTGCTAGCGCCGAGTATAGCTTCTCACAGTACATTTTGCGTGGCGAAAACACCCGTGTTATCCCTTTTTCGCTAGGGGGTAAAGGAGAAAAGGACCGAAGCTTACTACGCATGCAGCATATAGCTTTTACCGCGTCACCGTTCAGCTATAGAGGTGGATAGTGCTCGTTGGCTCGTAAAACGCTGAAAACTTTCCCGCCAAGCTGATGAGGCGAGGAGACTGTATGGTGAGAGGGCGGGATCTTGAGTAGCTAAAGTTTTCGGCTTAAATCTGACCGGTCGATATGGACAGCTTTATTTGGTTTTTATCTTTTCACATAGCGTGAAACAACGCATAATGACCGATTGACGTCATTATTATGTCGTAAAGGTCAATTTATTTCATCTCTGTTGAATTGCAATAAATTGTTATTTCAGTTTATATTTGCATTATTAGATAAACAACCATTCGTTTTACTTTCTTTTAGAGAAACCTTCGTTATTTAGCAAATTTCAAATCGCAATACGCTATTTTTAGAAAATATCTTTATAGATGTGCGTATACGAGTGTGTATATAACATATTTGAATAAAGAAAATAAAGAGAGAAGCAAAGAAAAATATGGATAGAAAAAAAAGAAATTCTAAAAATGCAAAGTTTTATTAGTTTGTAGACATTCTACCTATAGTATTAGTTTGTTTTCATTTTTTCATATTAATTTTTTGTGTAGTAACATTAAAAATTAATAAAAGGAATCAGTAAATTATGTTTGAGCAAATCATGTGTCAATAAATTGAAAGTGGTTTTTACTATCTTACTATTATTAAAAAATAAATATATTCGTAATGACTATATCATTCATTGTAAAATTACAAGAATTATAAGTTACCAAAATGAGAATAATCTCTCAATTTGACATTATACGAACCAAGAAGAACTTCTCACCTGCGCAATTTTGATAACGTCGCTCTTGTTATCGCGGGCTCACCTCGAGCTCGTGAAAAGAATAGCTTCGAAGACTGAGCTCGCATATAATTTGCATATTTCCTGATTAAACTATATATATACATGGTACACGGCACAGGGAGGAAAGACAAGAACAACAGCGACTACAACGTCGACTCGAGGAGCCACGTGCTCAGCTCCGAAAAACGCCTAACTCGATTTTCCAGTGAAATCCCCTCAACGCGGGAAGAAAGAGAAACAGAAAATAAGGGGCAGAAATGGCTCTTCCCCCCTCCTCTCACTCTTATTCTTTTCCTCTCTCTCTCTCTCTCTCTCTCTCGGTATATGCCTTTGCCCGCTGTAAATTCAATTACACGCGGAAGTCGCATTTCACGCGAGTGAAAAGCATCGTCGTCGTCGCCCTACATATATAGATATATAGAAACATGCACGGGTCATGAACGGAGGGAAAAGGCCAGAGCGACTTGTCAAAAAAAAAGCGAGAGAGGGGGACGAGGAGCGAATTCAGTGTATAGCTCCAGGCGATGAGTAGGCCACTTTGAGCCGCGCAATAAAACGTGCTGGGCGGAGGAGAGAGGACGCGTCTCTCTGGGGACAACGGCAAGGAGCGACGAGTTTTCGTCCTCTCCGCCCTCGAAATTACTATGCCGCCGTGGAGGCAGACCGCTCATGCACGCCTGTGTATTCTGCTCTGCGTTCGCTCTTTCTCTCTCTCTCTCTCTCTCTCTATCTATATATCTCTCTCTCTCTCGCCTCTCACTCGCTCTTTCATTCTGGCGGAAACAAGGACTGTTTGAGCTTTGGTTACCCGCGTGGGTTCGGACGAGGTTTTTCATTATGCAAACTATCAGAGGATGTGATTGAATGCACTTCACAACGCTGAAATTTGCTCGCCGACTGCTGGATTATTCCTATGCGTACGCGAAGCGTATACACTGTGTGCTGTGGAATATCAAGAGAAATTCAGAATGCATTTGATTCTTATTTCAGATAAAATTATTCGTTCTTTTTTTTCCTACCAGTAGAGCTGTGTTCAATTGAGATAGTATGGGATATGTACTGAAATATGAATAAGTAGATGAATAAGATTTTGAGATAGACCGCTGAATTTTAACGTAGTAAAGTAATTTTCTTTTTTCATCATCGAAATGGAAAGTGTATAAGCTCATTTAAATCGTTGATAAGTTATTTACGGAGAAAGAAATATTTACATAACAATAGCATGTTTACAGTTAAGACTTTAAGATATGAACAGCTTTAAACTTTTCACAAACAAGAACAATAGAATATAAGCGTAAGGAGGTTCGTTTGAATGAAATAACATTTTACTCGGAGTATTTAAGTATCAAGAATGAATAATAGCAAAGCATTACTTGGCAAGAATCTTGGATCACTTCCCTGTCTAATCTCCAACAACCGTGGAATCTTCGTGTAGCATCTTTTTCACAGACATATTGGAGTCGTTAACTGGGCTCTCGCATTACTGACATCAGTAGTACAAGACGTGTTTAGGTAGACATATCCGTATTCTTGTGAGACTACCTTGTGCATGCGTCAGTAATATAAAAACTTCAATTAACGTACCTAAAATAATTAGATAATTTGTTACTGTACATTATTAAGTTAAATGTTATCACTAATTCAGAAAATTAAGATATTTTCTATTATGTACATGCATTGTATATCTTAAGTCAGGTAATCTTCGAACACGCACTTTGAGAAGACAACCCTATAATTTAATCTTTATATACTCGGCCACAGAGTAATGGTTTTATTATCAAAATGGAAAAAATTCAATTATTCACGTGTGTACACCACAAAACCCATAGAATAACTCGTATCCTTCCGGTACGTAGAACCGACGGCAGCCTCGTCGCCGAGGGGTGATATTTCTTCGTTGCGCCCCCGCTCACGCTCGTGAGCCTTAACGAACAATTTCTCTTCGTTGGCGGATATTCTCTCTGCCTCCCCCCCCCCCCCTCCTCGTATCCAAGTATTTTTTGCCATGAACGAAGTATTTACATACACAGAGGCCGTGAAATCCCGCACGCTATACATGAAGACAAATGCCAGTGAAGCGTTCCGATATTGATTGCTGCCTGAATGCTTTTCAATTGTTTTCGCCTATACCAGAAAAGGTGAAGGAGGAGAAACGTCGTCGTTTATTAGATTCTCATTATGCAGCAGTTCTCTTTCGACGCTCGTCGAGTTATTCTCGTAACAATGATATTCATCGAGAGAGAGAGAGAGAGAGAGAGAGAGAAGCAGTGCTGATAACAGGGATTTTAATTTAAAAGTTATATGGAAAAAGTTTTGTACAGGCTATTGCATTGCAAAATTTGAAAAAGAGATAAATTATAGAGCCTTTTGAAAACGAACTGATTGTGTTTTCAAACTTCAAACAAAATCTTCTGAATAACAATTGAAGATGGTTATTTTCTACCTAATTACGTTAATCAAAGTAGCTATGAGTAGAACTGAATGAAATTATAACCATTGTTTCAATTTAAAAGCTCAGTTTCCATAAGCGCATTTTCATTTTTTTATGATAAGTTTAAACGTTTAAGTAATGCGAATGGCATTCCGGAATCTAGATATTAATTAAATTATTCCAATTAGAGAAAATATATCGTCGACTAAAAGTAAGAAGGTGCTATTTCAATAAAGCTCTGTAAAAGGAGCTATTACAAACGTATACGTCACAAAGAAAAGTTATATGGACTAATTAAATAGAGAAAGACTAATTTATTTTTTATTTATTTTTTATTTTATTTTATTTATTTAGCCAGAGTAAGGTACAATATATTACTATACAATTCGTAATAATTATATTTATCTTACATTACATTAGTAATCTAACAAAGGAAACAATTCTTCCTGCGAGCTGATCCGGTTTACTTAATTCTAGACTTAATACTAATTCTAAACCATAATTCTAAACCTAATTCTAAACTTAAAAATAAATAAACAATATTTAAAATTTGATTTAATATATAACGTGTGTTTCGTGTGAATTATACTAAATATTTATTATGAGTTCGTAATTTTTCTTTTATAGTAGTTTCTTTTTATCCATTCTTTCAGTTTGATTTTTTTGTTGCGTTTTATTCGAATTGTTTTTAATTCGTATGTAAGATTATTAAATAGCATTACGCTCTAATATAACTATTTTTTATGCTAATGGTTTTGGGTTTTTTCGATATCTGTATACTTTTATTTCTTGTAGAAGTTGTAGAGTTGATGAAAGATTGCTGCAGATTTTCATAATGTTAGGAAAGTGATTCATAAGCAAATATTTGATCAAGATTTATAACATTTTTGTCGAGTATGAATTTATTCTTATTGTTTATCTTAAGTAGTTTAGTTTGCAATCTTTTAAGTAGGCTAATGCTGGTAGAATTAATAATTAATTTTTTCATACACATCAAATATTGAAAATAACTTTGTACCTAAAGCTTTAGAATATTCTATTATTACGTAAATTCGGACGTCAAAGTACTACACTTCACATTCTTACATTCTCGTTTTTTAAATGGCTGCTGGACTATTAACTTAAATATAGAAGAAACAAAATATTTACAAGATAGCACTTTTTTCAGCGCTTAGTCTACATACCTTATTTTGCATTTTTCATTTGAAAAAGCTCATTTTACAGCACTCATTTGAAATAACATCTTTTAAAAGACCAGTTTAATATTGCTCTTTTGCAGAACTTTCTTCAAATAACTACTTCTTAGTTCAAGTCGATGATATGAAGATTTTAATACTCTATATTAAATTCATAATATTTACCAGATATACATAGAATGAGTGCTAAGATTATCTAAACATTTTTATCATTATAATTTGCATTTATTAATAGAATTCAATATTGAAAGTTCCATAATTGTTAGAATGTATATACATTTGTACAGGATACAATTTCTGAGCATGAGAAATTTTTTATATCAAATATTATATAAATTTATGAGACAAATAAAAAATCATAAAATTAAATTAATTTTTTATAATACTTAATACTATAGTAAATAAACATTATTTAATTTCAAATAGATTCGTACTGGTTGCTTTTGTCTAATTGATATTTATAACTTACAAGAAAAATTACAATCTCAAACCGACAGCATCTATAAAACGACGAACGACAAGACACCTTTTCCCGAGAACAAAGTTACTTTGCACGAGTGGACAGGTGAATGGCTAAACAGTCCTCTGAATGTTTAACGAAGCAGAATAACTGCGAAGATTGTCTCCTAGCTCGTAAAACCTTAGTTGACCTAAGCCAAGGGCCGCGAGGGAGTGAATATGGGATATAGACCCCCGCACGTCAGCGTTATTCGCCCACTATATTTAGGATACTTTTATTCGTCGCGAGGGAAACCCAATAAGAGAGGCGGCTCTCTCTCTCTCTCTCTCTCTCTCTCTTTCTTTCTTACAACTTTCGGCGTTATCGGTGACTCTGTGCATGAAACGAGGGGAAAAGGACTTCATTGATTTTTTATTGCAAACTAATACCGCCGCTACTAAATATAATAAACATTTGTAATTAACAAGCTTGTTACGTGTCGGAAAATGAGATTTCAGTCTGAGTAATAATAGAAATGTGTATCGCTTTCATTTCAATGTTTGCAAACTACGTTTCACTGATTGGAAACATTTCTGATAATGTTATGTTTATCTTTATCCAATCAAGTTACTCTTTATTAATAACACGTAATGCAATAACAATGGTGTATTAATAAAATATACTTGTTAATAATAACGCAGGCTCCTTATTTATTTCTAATTTCCCTCACTTATTTATTGTTAGTTAACAATATTCAGCGATAGCATAATCAAAAGTAATTTAAGCTTATAACGATACGAAATTAACGATAGTATCTAATCAAAGTAACCTAATTTTTAATATAATTTAGTTAATTCATACTAGCTCAGTAATAATGTACAAGAATTATTTGCTATAATGCAACGATAAAATCGCTTAATCTTTGTCAATAGCAGTAATTTGTCTTTCATGTGCAGTGCAAATCATTTCATAATTCATCGAATAAACTTAAACCTAATTAATGCACCAATCAACGCTTCGTCGCGTTATTAATTTTACATCGAACGCGGCTAGGGCAAATAAACACCAGCACGCCATACTCGGTTCGACTGAATTGAAATTCTGTGATTTTCACCACATGTGCTTGTGCGCAGCGAGAACATGAGTACGCGGCAAACTGAATCGGTAAGCAGAGTCGCGTACACACACGTATGCGCACAGACGAATAGCGCACGAAGTTTAACAGCGAGTCGAAATTGCACACGTCCCCCTCAACAGCGGCTACGAGGCATTAAATCTCTTTCGCGTATCTTCAGAGACGCTTGAATGCTGAATCCCGAGACTTGTGCGGCCATTCCTGGCGGAAACGCGCGGGCACGCATCCTGAACAGCGCATTCATCATTTCAAACCGCGGCATATGGTTCTTTACTGCTCTTGTCCCTGCCATTGGCTTTTGCACTTTTACCCTGGCATTCTATTTTATCATTTAATGCGTTTATTATTATTATTATTAACAATGTGAAAATAATTTTTATAATTTTTATTGTCGACACAAACTTTACAGGTATTTTATGTAAATAACAAGTAAAAGTCTTATTCTGTTCAATTTTTCTCTAAGAAAATTATAAACATAATAATTATCTTGACAACTTGTGTTGCATATTTTTCTTTACTTTAACTATAGTGGATTTTTGAACGTTTGTATCATATAGCCTTTTTATTATGTATATGATATATTTTATGCCCTATAATCATTAAAACATAAACGTAAATCTAATGATCATATTTCGAAAGTACAGAGACACGCTTCTCTTGGGAGAGTTTAGTTAACACATAGCAGCAATTCCTGCCTCAATGTTTTCGCCGTAAAGTAGGCGTAAAGTTCTAATTTCGCATATTCATCTTTGCCCATGCACTCCACCTAACGCTGGCATGCAGCAGTACATTAACTAACTCGTGCAACCACTCTAAAACATACTTGTAGTCGCGGCTACTACAAATTTGGTATTTTGGACACTGCAGAGTACATCGTATTAGCCAGAATGCATTATTAAGCTTATGGTTTCGACCACAATTCTCTCAGTTGCGACAACTGAACTCCGCAAAGTTATGTATGTGAGCGTTCAGAAAAGAATGGAATAGAATTTATTGTATCAGTAACTGTATGATCTAAAAATAGAAAAGGCACTATTGAAATGCTAAGCTTTGGAAAACAATCCTTGTTATGTTGACATCAACAAACCTATAAATAACATAAGTATACGCCTCCGCAGAATCTGAAAAAACATTCTATAAGCCTTAAACAGCCAACTTAACGTACAGTAAAACACACATATCTACTCGTATCTGCTTTGCCGGATCTCCGGTTCTCTCCGAAGGTATAATATGCATGAAAGATGTTGTGTGGGCGTATAATGGGTTCCGTCATCAATTATATTGACTGACATCGCTGGTTCATGGTCTACTTGACTTACTCTATCGATTTAGTGTATTACTTGCTGTAGCTAAACTTTGAGTATATCAAATCATTATTTTCCATCAATTACAAATGTAGACTGTAGCTTAGTTTTAAATTGCCCTTACTATATCTGGATTGTATGTAGTGAGATCACTAGTGATATACCCATATATACCAGCACAAGCTGATTTTAAACAAAATAAAACCAAAAAGCAACACGCCAGAACAACCGTTAATTTTCCTTTGACTAATAAATTATCTAGTTTTTTATTCAGTCAAGGGCCACTCCAACATTCTCGGATTTCCCATTTCCCCTCTCTCGTCCATCTTTCGTCTACGGATGTCTCTCTCATTCTCTCAGCCTCTCTCACTCTCCGCAGCCTACATCCTCCCGTGCGCGCGCGCGCGTTCGCGCGTATATTTCTAGCCAAGGCCGCGATCCAATAATCTTATATATATATACATCGAGGCCAACTCCCCGCGGAGTTGGCGTTAACTGGCAAAAGCTCTCGCTCGAGCTCAACGTATCCTTAGGTCTATACGCGTTGCCAAGATACGAATCGTCATCGTCGTGTCGCGTGTGTACGCGTTGTCGCCGCTCGTCCTTATGACTCTTGGGAGACACACACTGTCTTTCTTCCTTTTTCTCTATCTCTCTCTCTTTATAACTAGAGAGCTAGCGAGCCGAGCGAAGACTATACGTCATACCCACTTAAGAGAAAGAGAGGGGAAGATAGCAGCCGCATGGTCGTACGCGCACCAGGTCGGGGCGGTGGATTTTAATTAAACTGCTCGGCTAGGCTTGTTGTTTTTCTCCTAAAAAAAAACGAAGTACCCAGGTATTCATGTTCTTTTTCCCGTGAATATAGTGCTTGTCAGCGTCGCGTTGACACTTTTTCTTGTACATTTGAAACAAATTGGCTTTTTTTAGATACAAAGAATAAAAAGCAAAATTATTAGACTTTATAGGTATGAAACATGTCTATTTTTTAAAATTAATTTTAAACTTAATTCGGTTTTTATGTAGGTCAAATAAATTATAATTTTGCTATCAAGTTCAGAATCAGCTAGATATAAAAGTACACAAATATGTAAACATTAAGATATGAAATCGCTTTATTTCATCGTCAGATTTCTAAAGTTTTTAATAGCATACCAACAATTATTGCCCACAAAAGCCTCCAATCCTTGCTGAAATATCACGTAAATGTCATTAAAGTAGTTGGTGTCTTGACAATCAAAATCCATTAAACTGAAATATCAGGGGGAGGTTTCATTATTTCCAAGCCAGCAGACAACTTCGAAACTTTGATCAAATCCAGAACCATACGAGTTACGTATATAAGTCGCGACAAGTTATTGGACTGAGCTGCGTGAGCAAATTTATTATACATGCGCGACTTGACGAGAAATTGCGTGGAGACAGATGATGTGCTTTTCGTCTGGCTTTTAGTCTAGTGAAATTAATTTAGATGCGCTTTAAAAGAGCTTTTATTACTGTTCATATCTTTAGCAAATTGAAGATTGAACTTGT
The DNA here is from genome assembly GCA_035583055.1 of Torymus tubicola. Lineage (NCBI taxonomy): Eukaryota > Metazoa > Arthropoda > Insecta > Hymenoptera > Torymidae > Torymus > Torymus tubicola. Next base: position 14,091 of record JAWWEQ010022785.1, on the reverse strand, counting down.
TTGTTTTCTAACGAATCTCAATTAGCTACAAATAAAACCTGTAATAGTATAACTTTGCGAAAATTGTGATCATAAAAATAATGAAGTATATACTACAAACAATAAACATGAAATAGCTTTGATACATTTTTTACCTTTATCTACTTAAAATATATGTGTAAATAAAATTAAAATTCTCAATATCAATCTCTTTAAAATAACGTAACGCATTAATGAAGTAAAATAAATATATACTGTCTATAAACCTCAAGGTCAAAATTAGATACATCCAAAATTTAAAGACTAATTAATTTCTCAAAGAAAGCAGACAATGGTTAGGTCTATTTGTACACTTACTTTATATTTATTATTAAGAGTATTCTTTAATTAATTTACAATATTCTACCAATACGATATAAATCTAAGTCACTATTTTCGTCGAAAGATATTTCCAAAAAATACCAGTTTTACAGAGCTCATCAACGACTACAAACGAGAAAATAATCAATCGCATAAAAAGAATTTACGAGCAAAACTTACTGGCTAATATATTTCCGTGACTGTGTAGCGAATAGGAGAAATATGCTCGTCGACCAATTACTCGTTCGAATTAAACTTTAAAAATTCAGCTCATTATTTCTCCAAATGTGACTTTTAAAGAGCCCCATTTTTCCACTGTCCGCGACAAACACGCGTTCGAGTCCTCGACACGCCCGAGCTTGCCGACGGCAAGATAGCGCTCTGAAAAACTCCTGAAAGTTTAAAATACGCTGTATTATCCGTCTCTAACGCAGGAGATTTCCAAGCGTGCGTGCCCACGCGCTTGCGCACAGGGAGAACAAAATTATGCACTTGTTCTTCTCTCGATCTGTCACAGAACTAGGTTACCAGTATATAAATCCACGCATCAGCTTTGCCAACGCAAAAGGGACCTTGTATTTGTAGCCTCGTTCAGTAACAAAGAATTTTTCTCAATTTGTACGCATATTATAGTTTGAGAAAAAATATTTATAAAAAGGGAAACCTGTCGAGCTATTGTATTTTTGTTTATACGAAATGTTTATTTATACAACTACTACCAACAAAAGATACATTGGTAGACCGTCCTAAAGTAGCATCCGCGTGGCGGTGGGAACGCCTACGGCGATACGAGCAATCAGTGTGTACTACATGAAAAATTCAACGCCTCTGATCTATATCAGTGTATTGACTTAAGTTTACGTGTGCCATAGAAGTGGAACATTAGCGAACCTAAGTAAATAACCTTCATGTATATACGGAAGCAATTTCCATATTATTATAGAAGCCTTACAATTGTAAATAACTCTTCTTGTTGTGATAATCAATTAAATACTAAATAAATACGAATTTACAAATAAAAATATTAGAAATAAAATTTAATTAAACTAATTATATACATTTGTTAATGCTCGCAATTCTGCAAAAAATATAATAGAATTTCGCTCGTTCACATATAACATATTCAATACTACATCATTAAAATAATTAAAACGTATAAATACTGAAAAAATATTTTTCTTTATGCATATTCATCCCTTTTTTAGATTAGTCTTGATTAATTAATATCGAACAAAACATTATGAAACGTCAAAATAATTCAATATGACAATTTAATTATTATTATAGTAGATTTAAGGAAAAGATTTCATTTTATTAGTCTTAATGAAAATTACTAATACATCAAAGCCTTTCTAAATATAAATACCCAGAAAAAACAACACCGATAAACGATCAACATGGGAGAAAAGCGTTAAAATCTATTTCCAAGAACGCCTAAAATCTCGGAAAGCGAGGCACGAAGCCGCAAGATGGGGGGAAAAAAACTTGATCATCTAATATAGGATCAGTTGCGGCAATAAAGATTCGAGCTCACTCTCGCTCGCGCGCTCATCGCGCAGGAACACAGCCCCGAGACAATTTTCGCGCTAGCGTGCATTGCGTGCCCGCCGCATTGTGGCTTAAGGCCGGCTTTCAGCTGTGTAGGAGGCGTACGCGCACACGTATCTATCTGCGTGTGCACGTGTGTGCGCGCTCGAAAAGGTCGGATTTACTCCGGGGCGCGCGCGCACGCGGCCGCGGGAATCCCTTGTTTGCGACCTCGCCGCGAGCCGCGGCTGATAATGAGAAAAGTTTCGGCTAAAAAGAGAACGAGTTCGCGGGAAACGAGCGATAGAGAGAGAAACAGAGAAAACGAATAGAGCTAACATTGGAGATACATATGTGTGTGTGTGTGTGTGTGTATGTGTGTGCGGGATCCCGAGTGCGGTCGCTCGGTTGAGAACAGTCGTACGCTTTATGCGAACGACGGATTATTTCGATGTCACGGTAGCAGCAGACTCGCTCTACAATGGCGATAGTATCTTCGACGTAGATGATTACTAGATATGCATGTAGAGCAGAATGAATAGGAAATAGTACTGGCTGCGCCCTAGACATTAATAGGGATTCTCTCCGTGATTTACGGTAGTTATCTATCTTATGGATGGATAAATTAAAAACTGTCCGATTGTTATTCTAGAAAACTTGGTGTTTCGTAATATAGATTTTTGCATGCGTGGTAATCAATGGTTTTGGATATTACAAATTCACAAAAAAGGGAAAAATTCTAGATTCAGAAAATTTATGTATTTGTAACCTTTTAAATATAAACTCAAGTTCGTAATGAAATCGCGTACAGCGTGAATTCAAGAAAGAAACTTTCTATATTTTCTTGAAAATTTTAAACATCTAATTACTTTGGATATAAATGTAGTAAAGATTGACTGTTGGCTAACTCAATACATCAGTAACTACTACGAAAATTTTTTCGAAGTGATAAAATGTGACAAAAGCATAAATTGAACTTTTTAATTGAGTTAAAATAAAATGATGGATCGTTTTGTATCTCGCTTTACGTGTTTTCAAAGTATTTTGAATATTTTCGACTATTATACTCTTTTACGTTATTAAAGCTTACTTCTATATTTCAAGTCTTGTATATCATTTTACCAACAACTGCAAAAGGATTAGTCAGAAAACGTCTACCCGGACGAGACACATCCGGTCAGGTCATCGCTCCCTGACAGCCGACTCCGCCGTACCTTCACTCGTCCCAAATAAAGAATCCGCGCATTGCTGCGGTCATCGACATGTCTGAAAAGTGAATAATACTCACTGAATAATACTAAACTACAAAAGTCACTATGATCGATCAATACTAAAGAGTTAAAAATAAACATAAGAATAGGAGATTTAATTTAAAGTTGATTTATTTTGAAATGCCATAAAAAGGTATATTAAGAGACTCTCACTTAGGAGACTATTTCGGGCGGACAATTAGCGTGTAAGACTGTCGTATATACAAGGCAAAAGATTAAATGAGGCTAATCCACCTGGGCTTAGTTTAGGCCTATATTAACCGCATGTAACTGCGAGATCTCTGGGAGAAAAGGAGATTTCTACTGGTTAGCAACGCGGTTTCTCCATGACTATAGCCATGGTAATTTCATACTTAGCTTTGTAACTATTTATATTTATGATGAATGCATTATTTATACCGTGTAAAAAACAATGGAGCTGTATTATTATATATTTTTATATATATTATTATAGCTATATTATAAATTAAAGTATCTAACGCAAATACAAAAAAGAAAAAGAATTCTCTATTTCAGTGTACACCAGTCTAGCCAATAAAGCATCTAATTTATCAAAATCACTCGTAAAAACAGGGTAGCCGAGCACATCAAAGCTCGTTACCCGCTTCTCACGCTCGCAAGCTGTTCAAAGTTTCATTGCATCCCCCATCCCCCTCAGCGTGCTATCTTGTATACGGCTCGTCTTATTTGAGACAAAGAACATAGATGAGTCGCGTAAAGTGCCGTGAAAAAGCTTCTTCCGAGAGGTAAGTCCTTTTTTCCGAGCTCCGGCCGGAAAATTAGGTTTCTCAAAGCGGCACCGGACTAATCGAATCGCGCCTGGGACCGTCCTTTCATCCGCTTATAGTAGAACTAGAAGGCAATTCACCGCAAAAGTTGATTTTTTTCGTTTCGATGATATTCTACGAACTACCAAGAGAAAAAGATGTAGCGAGAGTAAACAAAGAATGGGAGGGAGAGAGTGAAAGAGTAAAGGAAAAAGAGAGACTGAAATGTAAAGATTTGTCTATTTGTACATTCAATAAAAATATGCCGTTTAAATGACATAAATATAGTTTTATATGAAAATTAAAACGATATCGAATCTATTTCTTTGTTTTATTATATTTGTTATTTAAGATATCATAATCAATAGAATTATTTACAGTGGTGTACCTATAACACCATATGCATTCTTTTTATAACAAAACAAAGTACAACGTAATCAAGATTATTACATAATTTTCAAGTATTTAAGTATTAATATTTAAATATCTAATAACACATTTTGAAAATTCTACTTACGTATATATAGCAATTAAATAATTAATCTCATCACTATTAATTTGGCAAATTAAATGATCCAATTAAACATTCTAAAATAATATAATATTGTAAAAAATATTTACCTTATTACGAAATTCGTTTCAATTCAACATCATTATGATGTATAATTGTTTACTATGTATAATGCCAACAGTGATAGTGAAGTTATAGAGATTCATAAACTCAAACTATTCTTTGAATGAAATCAGTTCGAGAGCTGGTAGTACTGAAGGAATTTAATTTAGGACGCGTTTTTTCTAATAGCATCGCATTTTTATCAATTTATAAGTAAGAAATAGATAAAATACATTGCACTTATTTTTAAATAATATTGTCTCAATTAAGAAGTAAATTAAGAAAAACGCAAGAGATACTTACAAAAATCAGAGAAAGACCAATAAGCAGTGAGTATGTTTTGTCCCGAAGTATCCCCTTATTTCTTTGTATCTCCTCATTTCTTCAAGTATTCTCTGCTCTCTCTCTTTCTCTCTCTCTCTCTCTCTCTTACAACATTTTATTCTTATCTATTTTTCTCTTTTTTCCCCTCTTATTTTCTATCTCTGATGCCGCGTTAACTTACCACTAGTGTCTTACTTGGGCTTTTTCACATACAGACAGCACGACTGGTGAACTAGACAAACTATCTAATACTTTAATTATCTTCATTAATAGAGCAATAGAGGAGAATGAACAGAGAAAACGAAGCTATAAACGAATAAATGACCAGGAATATGATGAAAGACAATGCAAAAGAATAGAGTAAAAGAAAATGATGAAGGAAGAACAGCTTGAGACAACAGGAATAAAAGACTCGACAAAATAAAGCCAAGGAGTAATGCGAAAATGAAGATTGCAAGACGAAGAAACAATGGAAAAATGAGAATTGGAGAAATATTCAATAGAGAGTATAAAAAAGACACTGTTTGGTAGAATGATTTTGCAGCTCAATACAAATTGCTCTGCTATATTTTGCAAGACACGATTAAAGCCGTTGTGAAATCTATCGGTTCGCATCGAAAGCCTATTTGCATCGCTGATTGCAAAAATTTCAACTCAGTTTTTGAAAAATACAAAAATGAGTAAGATGCATTTGTCCAGAAAAAGGATTCTTTAAATTAAGCTTTTGAGTCTTTGATTTAAACTAAAATAAACGATAAGTCTGAATAAAATCGATATGGAAAAAAGAATTATGATTGTTAAAGTTTTATTTTGCCTTAGTACAATAAAAGTTGATGTTTTATTCTTTAAATTTTTTGTAAATTCTGTACTTTATTTCTATCATTGATCTGAAGTTCCATAAGTCTGAGAAGCGGTGATATTAGCTAATACAAAGTTTGTAATTTGCCTTTTTTATATTTGAATCTTACTAAGATTAATTTAATTTGTCATACATTCGGAATTGCGTTTATATGTCTTTATCAATTTTTTAAAGGAGAATTGGCGTCCTTATTACATTAAAAACGTTTAACCTGTAAAACCTGTCCTATTATTTGGAGTATAAAATAGTACAGCATTCAGAACAAAATTATCAATTTTCCAAATGCGAAAGTTATTAAAATGATTAATTTTCTTCCTATGCTAAATACATAGAAGTAGAGTAACTAAATTTTGGACAGACATCAATTCTCACTCAAGTTTTCTATTTAGTAATCTGATATTTTTTACAATATTATAGTTTTTTACTTTCTAAGTAATAGTATTGATTTTCCAGGTTACATTTTCAAAAATAATTAAATTTTTATCATATGAGTAAACTCCTTTCTAAAATGGCTATTTTTGTTCGTGCACTATATTCGTACAATTATTATCGGTACAATAAGCCAGTAAGTTCATAAATGCTTTACTTTTCAAAAATGATTACTATACATAATAATGTAGAAAAAATACATACAAATCATGATTAATAAATGTCACTTCCAAACGTTATTCGAGCAGTCACACCTACATACAGATGCAAGCCACCGCATGCGGAAGCATTAAATTCTCGAGTATGAGCACATCGAAAACGATCAAGAGAGAAACCTATTTTGTAATATTAAAAAGCCAAAATGTCCGTCCGTCTTCTACCCAATAGTTCATGTGTATAAAGGGTTGTGTAAAAAATAATAATTGATATAAAATGTTGAAAAAAAGGGTTTGAAAAGGTTTTTGTATTACCGAGCGACGTCAGGAGCGCAATATATATATAGCTAGTTACGTATTATAAAGTGCCAAACCGTGACCGTACGCTGACCAAAAAGAATACTTTAATTTGAGAAGTATGCAATTAGGCGTGCAGCCTTGCATAAAGCTTAACCGCTGTACAGAAGCTTTGCTGTTTGGCCTGTGAATTGCTCGATTGGCGTCTAGTATCGGAGGATCGCGGTGTAGTTTACATGGGGCCAATTTCAGTTTTGCTTGTATCTACGACCATTTCGCCATTTTCCGAAGTGTGCAGCACAGGGTCAAAGGGTACGATGTGCAAGATCCACATGACCGATGCTGCTCGACGTTACTGAACCGTTTGAAGTGGCTTCGCTTCGTCAGAGATGTCAGTGGTTACGTTATAGTCTGTTGGAATTTGGTTTTAAAAAACATATCTAATGCAACAAATCCATTGTTAAATACCACGGTAAAGTTGCAAAAATATTATTTCTCGTTTATTTCCTCTAAACATAAAGTCTGTAAAAAAAAACAAACCAACAAACAAAAAGTGAATAAAAAAAGGAGAAATATAGATTTTTAAAAATAAATAAACAATATTTTGTATACGAATATATGTTACTGTTATTTATTTTCGGTGGATTTTTTCCATTCGAAAGCTACTACCGACGTTCAAATATCAGATATAGCCAACGATTGCAAGAGAATTGACTATGGATAGACCCGTTCGAGTGAGAATCAAATTTGTGTTGCATTGTTAATTTAGTTGGAGATGATTTAAGTTAAGGTTCAAGTCATAATTTTCGATACTGTATCATGAAATACATTTCAAAGAAGGAAAACAATTATTTGTCATAGAAAGATATAAGGATATAATTCAAGATTCGAAAAATAAAATGTCTATGTATTAGCAGGGGCTTTTTGAACAATTACTCATGTTTTCTATATCTCTGAATATTCATGAATCTCGTATTATTGACGGTAGCCTTTACAGTTTCCCATAATAATAGTAAATATTTTGGTAAATTTTATAATGTGTCTTAACGTAAATTTACACTCGTCATATCTACTCTTAAAAAAATATACTTTAATACTTTCAATTCCACCAAAACTATTTGCAACGACGCTCAATATTTTACCAAATATTGTTTAAAAATATTTTTCAAGATGAGGCTCAAATAATTATCATGTGCTTCAGTTTAGGCTTATTTTTTGTTATTATTAGCTTTATATTGCTAAATCTAGTTAAAAGGTAAAAATAGATAATTTTTTCTGATTCATTGTTGACATATCATTATGAACATATCGTTAAATTCTTTAAAAAAAAACAATCTTCACTTTACATTTTACCTACTCAAAATTTCTTTATACGTTTTTCGATGATTTTTTCTCAATTATCGTAGGGAAAACATTGTTGTAACCAATAACATTTCTGTTGCACTTTAGGGATTTTCATTTACGAAAAAACATCTCAAATTACCTTAAATATTATATAGGTCAGAAAAAAGCCAGACATTTATCGTCTCAGAGTTGTCCATCAATTCCTGTCTCAGGCACCGAGAATACATCTTCGATATACGATCTTATATAGCAACCGGAGCTTTGTCTGGTCACTAGTGAAAGTACTACACTACGCTGCTTCGCCATGCAGCCATCACCTAGCGACCAGCCGGTGGCAATTACCCAATGCTCGGAATCTTCATTCAGTCACCTTCGTCAACGTCTCTTAGCCCTATTCATACAATTTATCCTACAATGTATTGCCTTGTTATCAATCAAATTATTTATTCTTAGACTTTCGATAAATGAAAGGGATATGTCTAGATATCTCTACTATATCAAAATTATTACTTAATTTATTTTTGGTAACTTTAGAAACGTTTTAAACAATGACAATTTGTCGACATTTATAATTAATTAAAAAATACATTGTTTCAAATTCAAGACAATTCATTCAATATACTTTTTATATCTGATAAACAGGGTATTTTTAAATAAAAATGCAACAAAATATAATGAATTGAATGATTTGAATTTTAAACTACGCACTTCCTATATTATTGTGGAGAATAATGAATTGCTATATATTAGTTATATACGAATCTCGAATTTCCAACCCCCTAGAACTTCCGATTACATTTTACGTTTGGCGGTTCTTTTTACTAAGAAAATCTATGCTAACTTAAAGATCTGGCTGTATAGTAACCAGCATTTCATGTCCGACTGTCCGTCTGTCCGTCCGGTCGGTCTCCTCTGTCTTTTACCTAGTATAGGAGTAGGATAAGTAAAGGATTTAAAAAGGGTTAAAAAAATGTTCATGTGTATAAAGGGTTGAATAAAAAATAATAATTGATATAAAATTGATAAAAGGGGTAAAAAGATGTTTGTATTACCGAGCAACGTTAGGTGCGAGGTATATATAGCTAGTAATACATAATATAAGCTTATGAAGTAAGCTTTTTGAATGTGAAAATATGTTTTTTGCAGTTGTTTAATCACAGTCAAAAAAACGTCACATGTGTACGTTCAATGCAAGCTCAAGTACGACAAATGTTCATTTTACCTTGCTTGTCGAGTATAAAGAACGAAGTGACAAGCGAGCAGGACGAGTTTACTCGTAACAATACTTTGATATTAGGTTTTCTAACGTTATTGTTTTTTATATTGCTTCTTCGCGAAAATGTTTCACGCTATTCTTTCTGCAAAGAATTAATGTATCATATAAAGCCAAAGTAGGAAGAACAGCACTTGCTGCACAGTCTCGGGTGAGAATGCGAGCAAACGCGCTTCCGCAAACGCGCGTGTTCACGCCGGCGAGTCCGGCGCAAACAAATACTTCCATCAACGGCAATTTGATCGACTAATGCGGCAACCTATGAATAATGCACGCGTGACGCTTGCTAGGTTCCGGAATATTTGGAAGCACCCCGCCGTTGCTGTAATGTTTCGCATTATATATCAGAACGCGACGCGTGAACGATAATAATAAATGCGCCAGGCTGCGCGAACGCTTATTTTATCAATCGCCCGATGCTTCTTTATCTACGTAATTAGTGTAGCATTGTAGTTCAAAATATCTTCACATTGCGAAACATTAAACGAGCTGCTATTAAATCTGTCTTCGATCTGTTTTTATATTATGTAGGCGTGGCATGCTATTGATTTTGTCGAACGGAGAATTTATCGTACTGATTTTCCGCTGAAAATGATGGCCTCGCTACTAACGAAGACCGGGAATGAAAATTTATTATGAAAATTTGAGAATATTTCTGAATACTTCATAAACATCAATAAATAAACTGATGGAGATAATAATTTTTGTTTTTGTAAGCAACTTGTATACGAAATATTTATCTAACTAATTAACATTTGTGTTTGCCAACAGCAAAAATTATATTTTTTTTCCTTTTACTTATTGTAGCGAATAGAAGAATATACACTCAAGCCAGGAATGCATTCAATTACAGTTGAAGTTTTAAGTAAAATATTGATATTTTAATTTAATTGTTCATTCTTATAGATATTTGAGAACATATCATACAAAATATCATGAAAATACAGCGTTTCTAGGTACGAATTACAATTTGCACCCACGTACAATAGTTTCCGAATCGTTTAGCATAATGTTGTTTCCACCTCATTTTCGAAAGCAGTTTACACTCTTCAAATATGTAATTTGATGCATAAATCACTTTAATATTCCTCTATTTGTAGCTGCAAGCTATAACTCTTGCTAATGCAAATGTACATGAATAGAAATTAATATTACCGAATTAAAGCATAATTTCAATTTGTAGAATTGTTTGTTTTTCATTATAATTTTCAACTACACATGAAAACATACTTAAAATTACTAATGTACAAATACAGCTTAGTACGACGGAGTAACAATTAATATTAGTAATTTTGTATTTTGCTTTGAGATTCACGGGAACGCTGTGGTTGCCTCGCGTGCATTTATTTCCTCGAGCTTAGTATATTTTCGGTTTACAGAGGAATTTGATCTCTCATAGTGTCTGGTACACACTTTCCACCTGTCAGGAGTTATCGCGAAACATCAAACGCACGAGCCAAAGCCGCGAGCGCGGTAGGCACACGTGTATTTCCTGCTATACGCTCGTCCTCGTAACACAGTACCTACTCCACGGCTGTTTTCGGAGAAAATATGTCAAGCGGATTCTCTGCTCTTGAGTACACTTTGAACTATTGAAAAGTCATTTGTACACCAAGCATCACGGAACTGTTTTTGGAAACCTTTTCTTTTGAAGGAGGCAATTTTCAGGATGGCAGACTGGTTTACAGATAATCTTCTACTTGTTTGTCAGAGAAAACTAGCTGAATGTAGCTTCTTGAAAATTTATTTTCAAACACTATAACATATTTTACTAATACTTTTTCAAAATACATCTAAAATTGTTTAATTATACTTTTAATCAAATGAAATTATAAATAACGTGTAATTTTAAATAATAATTTTGATAATTAAACTCAGTATCAACGTCATGATACTATGTACAAAAAGAAGATAACGTAATACCTTTGAAAAATGAAGATTTGACCGCGTCGTACGTATGAAAAGTAGATAAACGTTTTTAATAAAAGAGTTTTTAATAAAAATTTTCCTGGACTAGTCCAATTAATTTCATGGTCCTTTATACAGGCAGGAAGCTCAAAATTAAAACGTGACCGCATAGCGCGTGCAAAACTGATGATAATAATGATTGAATAACTGCGTACTGGCAACTTAAAAAAAGTGATAAAGTGATAGAAAGTCGACGAAAAAGGGTATGGATAACAAAAAATAAAATTGAAGTAGTACTGCATAATTTCGGAACAAAGGCCGGTATTGTGAATATTAACTCTGCTCCTAAATATTTGGAAGTCCGAATTTACAATTCGTATTTTTTCTCTCAATATGGTAATACCTTTTCAAACTGATAAATGTTTCAAGCCGTTTTTATGCATTTATTTTTGTTCTACCAGAACAAATTTGATTTCAATATAATGCATTGTTAAAATGAAATTGCTTACTGAGCTTCCATTAAAAATTCTCTTATGAAACTCAACAAGTTACTATTATATATTCTATGAATGTATGTACTTATACAACTGCAAAAGATTAACGAAACAACCATGACTAGAAGTTCTAGATGCTTATTGTAGCTGCATCATTCTATATGGGGCTGTTCGAGACGGTAATGATTTCATAAATTGCTAGCCAAGGCTCCAGTTTTCAGGGGTCGTTCAGTGCCAACTGCATTGAATTGTCATTGACTAATCCGTGACAATAAACCTCTCTTTTTCGTTTTTTATAAATATCTACATATTTAATTTTACATTAAAAAAATGTTTGATCAATTTAATTTTTAAAAGAAACTAATTTACAACCTGGCGATATTATGTGTAAATATGTTACTTATGAAAATTGACTAAAAATCATGATAAAAAGACACCATAGCACTCTTGCTTGGCGAAAGTTTTACATTTCAATAAATTTCGATTCGATAACAGTTAAGTCACGAGTCATTAAAATAAATACACAAATTTACTGTTAACGAATTTCACTGACTATAAATGATCTGTTCGCTAACATTAAAGATTTTCTTTTCTCTGTGTATCAGGCCTTTAATATCTAAAATTTTCGCAGTATTACTCTTTACATTTGCTTACTTTAACTTTTGAAACTTGAAACATACTTTTTAAAATTCGAAACTCCAACATCAAGCCAAACTCAAACTGTCGAACTCCGTCCTTATCCATTCTCTTTCAATAATCCTGAAGAAGTTGCCACTCGAAAATATCACCCGGAAAAAACGTACAAGATATATACATCGCTGAAATCGACCCGGACAACGTGGTACGCATATTATATATCGAAGGGACGGAATTCACTCTGTCGAAGAAGGGCGGAATGCGAGGGTCGCGCCCAGCTGTTAATTGGCCAGCGTGGGTAAAAAGGGGGACACAGAGAAAAGGAGAGCCGTAGAAAAGAAGGAGGTGAGTGAACAAGCTAGCGCGAGCTCATTAGCAGTCGGAAATTAGAATCGCCGCGAGCTTTGAAAGCGAAGCCTGCGTCTCATGATAACAAAGTGCTTGAAGAGCCGCGCGCGCCTGTGGTGCAGCAGTCTTCGTCTGATTTCGCGATTCGGGAAATCCTATTGAGGCTTCCACTGCCATTCGAGATACGTTTGCTGAGCGAGAAAAACAGAGCGAGGAAGAGAGAGATACACATAAGTAGGATTGGGAAGCTTTGAGATTGCGAGAGTGCCGCCGGTAAAGTTAATATGATAGGGTAAGGAATTAAGCGCGAAAAAGAGAAAAAATATTGTAAATTGTACGTTTTTTAAAAGTTTTTATAAGACGACCGTGATAGAAGTAGAAGGACTAAAACTACTTTACACTGTTTCTCAATTTTATATTGCAGAACAGTTTGTTGTTTCATCTTTGTTGCAAGAAAAGCTTGTCTAACAAAAAGTCATAAAAATTAATTCAGGCGTATTTTTCATTTTGAAATAGAAATTTTCAGTTATTAATAATCCAATATAGCTATGTTAAAGTGGTTCTATGAAAATGCTATTAAATGTGGATACTTAGGAAAAGAAATACATATTATTTCTCAGTTATTGAAATACCTATAGCAACTTAAACAATATATACATAGAAGTAAAAAAATTCTTTACGAAAAATTTAATCATATTTCATAACTGAATTTTAGACAGAATTTTATAAATATCAAAATCATAAATCTAAAAAAATTATTTTAGTTGGTATTTGTGGAAACTCAACTGGCTCGTTTCATCATTAACTTTAATAAAATGTGAATGGGTTTTACAAAATCTATGCAAAACATCAAACAATGTAAACGACGTTTTTATATATATGTAATGCATTTTATGACTGCTCGAGCGCGTTCCACTACTATTCTCAAAAGCATCACATGAGTGAATTAAAAAGGAAGCACTTGAGGAAACAGTTATGCATTCGAAAAGGTAAAACTCCTTCCAGGAACGATATTTCAGAACATTTCGCAAACCTTAGGTGAGAATAATGGAGTACATAGTAGACGAATAAGTATACCATTTTGAGCATATGTAGGAAGAAGTGTAAGCATATATATGAAAGCAGTTTTCTATTCACATATGATAATATTTATTATTATTCCAAAAAGTATATTTTAAGTGTCTTACTAAAGCCGCTTTTTTCACTGTTGAAAAATTATGCAATAAGAGTCGCAATGACTCTACGCAATTGTACACGGCTCGCAATGTAATCAGTTATAGTTTCACTGAACTTCAATCAATTATTAAAACACCAAAGTCTTTATATCCATAGCTATTTGTTTCTTCATGCCGCGCAGATATATTTATGTCGCATCAATCACATTACTTGGTGGGCCAGACGCGCGCATGTGGCCACGCATATTTACGAACTTTTTCTATCAGTCGCACGTGTTGCTACTCGCACGCAAACACACGTACACCCAACTCCAAATATTTATCGCATATAT